>CALSCE010009506.1:14223009-14246285 GCA_943593645.1 Bovichtus variegatus | reverse complement strand
GTCTTTCCTCTACGTGCAGCTATGTGTTGTCAGATTTGGGAAGGTTTTCTTAAATTTGCTTGCGTTTTGTCTTTTTGAAATGCAATATTCTTAATTCGCAGGGCATTGAGCTCTCAGGGCCACCGTACTTTGAGCTAACCAGTTCCACTTCCCTGCTTCCCGTAGCTTTCATGCACTCTGAACGGCAACAAGAAGCTTTAAGGTATTACCACGAACAGGTTGGTGGGGAGTGTGTCAGCCCATCATAGCCGGTAGCTTACAGGCTCTTGTGACACTTGATCTACCAAAAGATGAGGCTCACGCCACTCTGTAATCCTGTTTAGATGGTCATTTCCCCTCCTCAACAAAAATATGGAGCAACTGCAGGCTGCAGTAACAAAGATAGTGGGCAGCCTGCAGGTCACACTGCCAACATGGATAAGCTGTCTAATAATACTGCACTATGGTCATCAGTCAAAGAATAAAGTTTCAAAAGACGGGGTGACTCAGGCCAGAAAAGAACATGACACATCACCCAGAGGATTCAATTTGATATGTGATAAGTATCCACACACCACAAAGAGCTTAATGTTCAGGGTTTAGACTGCGGCGTTGATGAATGAGAGCCCTTTGACCTATGATCTGAACATTTTAAAACTTCTATTTAAAGCTATTCTGCTGCTCTACGTCAAACTCAATACTGTTCAACAACCAGCTCAATTAAAACTTTATGAAAAACATCACCCAAGCACAAAGAACACACTAACTCTGTGACGATTACATTTTCTCTCCCATATGCTCCAGGTACAAAAAGGACGATGTCGAAGAACTTTGCTCGGACTGAAACCAATTTATTTTGTAAATTGACATAAAAAAAACATAATCTAAGATTTATTTATTTATTTTTTTTAACTGATAGTTAGCCATTTGTCTATAAAATGCCCCAAAGAACCAAATCTCTGAATTTGGGCTTTCTTACTTTGGAGCTCTAATCTTTTTAAATGTCATCACAGGTCGAAACACAGTCTCAGATTTGCATATGATATTTACGCACGTGTCAACAACCGACAAGCATGATCCCATTTCAGAACAAAACAAACAGGAAAATTCATTTTAAAATCAGTAGCCCAATGTGCAGATAATGTACATCAGTTAATGGGACGTTGGAACTGAGCTCCTCAATTCAAAAGCCGCTTTGCCTTTGAGTTAATGGACAGTGCCAGCACCAGTTACAAAATATGTCTGATGTAAGTCAAACTCTGTTGAACAGGAGAATCGTGACGTCCATGTCTAGATAATAGCAGGAATGAGAGGAAGGCTTGTGCGCAACTCAATGGTTTTCCTTTTTTTTTTTTTTTTTTAAACCAGAGATGGCATATGCAAATTTCCACTTTTTGTAAAACGTTTTGTGGATGTGGCTCCTCGTCAGACAGGTGTTTCAAGGGGGAAAAAGGTCCTTGCACGCAGGAAGTGGTGGTTTTACGTTTCTTATTGCAGAATCAAAAAGGAGTTAGAATTAGATGTCATAGGTGTGCAGAAAGTAGGCCCGCCTACTCTAATTTGAGGACCAAAGTCAAGTAAAGAAAAAAATAGAACCTGACAATGTGGGCTACACTGAGTGACAAGTCATATCTGGGAAATGTAGCTTAAAAGCACCACAACAATGGCTGCTTAGACAAAATGGCACAAAAATAAATAAATAGGCTCAGTCACTTGGAGGAAAGAGTTGCGCAGACAACTTCAGGGTAGACTGCACTTCTAGAAACAAGTTCTGTATATTCAAATAGTTCAGCAAAGACTGTAGGCCGAGATGGTTTTAAACACTTTTTGAAGCTCAAAGAATGACTACATGTCTAATTATTTGCCAGTAAAGCAGCCCTCGAAACTTTTGTGATGTTTCCATTTCAACAAACTCTGTTTCCCTTTGACACAGCGTTACTTCAACCTCAGAGTGCACCTATCTCTGCATCTCAGAGTCAGAATTCGGAGTATTCGCAGCTTCTAACCAGTAACTCTGCAGCTGAGTACTCCTGTTAAAGATAAACTTGTGCGTCAGCTGACTTCCCAGAAACAGTTGCTTTTTTTTTTTTTTTTTAAATGAAGGGGCGGGCTGTTGCTACGGGGAAGTGAAGAGGCCTAGAACCAATGCTCTGAAAAACACTGTTCCTCAAAGCTCAAGTTACCAAACTGCAAATAAAAAAAAAAAAAAACTGCATCAGGCTGGTTTACTTGGGAAGAAAGAAAAGACTGAGCAATGAAACATGAAGAAATAGGGTTTATCTAGTGCTGAAATGCATCTGAACTATTTTGTAAAGTTTGAAATTTCTCAAGTGTGTCAAGAAGACAGACTTCATTGTTGGAGCCATCAGAAAGCACACATAACAAACCCGTCTGCAGGAAACCACTTTTCTTTAAAGTCCAAAGGAATTCAAAATGCTCAATGCAGAGAATCTCCAACTACATTATCTGAGCAAAGCTATGTAGAAGTCTAGTCCTGAATAATACTTGGTTCCCTCTGGGTTGGACAGTTGTGGTCTAAATTGAATATAATCTATACTTCCTACAGTATCTGCATGTGAATTACATATGCAGACAAGTTTCAAAACCACTCCTTAAAACTATCCCACGATCGGAATGTGTTCACCTACTGAAGGCTCCCTACAAGCCTTCCAGTTCACAGCTGCACCATCACATTTAATAAGTTTGTTCACCCACAAAAGCTGAAACTTTAGAAGCTCAACTGCAGCTGGAAAATGTTAAAATGTTAAAACGCTGCAGACAAAAAGTCAAAAAGAAATATTCTGTGAGCTCTGCAGTTCTCTTGAAAGAATAAATGATGCCGACAACTTCCTCATAAAAGTTGTTTCTTTTGTTATGCAAGATAACTGACCTTCTAACCAGAGGGCACAGGCATTATGAAAAGGCTTTAAAATTGACTGTGTCAATAGCATGTTGACATAAGCTGACAGTCTAATTTACAGTTTGACGTACATTATGTAGGCTGAAGAATGAAGAAACTGTTAAATGGTGTACACGTTTATGCTCATTTAGATTTCTTTTGAAGCATGCCAAGATGTGCAGACCGGTTATTGGTAAACAAGCTACCATTAACACACTTCTCCATACAGATGGATATATTAGATTTAATAATACCAAGCTTTAATACTTGAAAATAATGTATGCACACCTAAATAATGTATTGCTCTAATAAGCTAGTTACCAACATCAAGGTTGTTCAAAGACTTGGAGCACTTTAAATATTAAGCCCCAAGACACTACAGCGCCGTCTGTTTTCTGCACCCCCAATCCTCTGGTGTATGGTGCAAACGGCTCTATGAAGTTGCCTCAGCCTCAATTCCCCAATGTGGAGCAGCCTGTTCTTCACAATGAACTGTGCAGGGGTAACCAAGGTGGCGGCTAACATCATTAGCCGCAGGAGAGGACATGGGGAGGCCTGCTGCGGATCATCACCATGAAGAGGCTCAACTCCATTTCCTCATAAGAGCGCAATGAGTGTTGTGTTTGTCTTGTAACCCGAGACAACGGGAGGATCTGAACAAACAAGGGCGCAGCCACACATCACCAAAGATTGCCCTGCTTGATAGGGTATAACCAAATCTCCCTGCTGGAGATCAATACAAGGGGCATCTAATCCATTTTATCTACACTAAGATCTAAAGTTTTGAATTCAAAAATATTCTTGTATTCCTAGATTAATGTTACAAAAAAAAAAAAAAGGTACACCAGAGCAGGGAGGAACTATAGTGTAGTAAACTGGAGAAACCTTGACTGCAACCATATCAGAGATGTTAAGTATGCCACTGAGAAAATTGCTGTAATTTTGAATCGGAGCACAATAGACTCATGATAAACATCTATGTACACAAACAAATGCATCATATTTGTTTAAGTATGATATATTTGAGAATAGGATATCTTAAAACAAATATATTTGATTAAGTCATCAGTTTCTAGGTAGCCAAAAGACATTCAAACCCAGGAAGTTCAGTGCTGTGCAATTTTGAGGATGTTTTGAACTGGTTTTTACCCCAGTTTCACAATCTGGTGCTCTCGACTGTTGTGCACCAGCTCTTTGCAGATAACACGCTACCGCTGCAACTCGCAAAAATGCAGATGCAGCGGAGTGCTAAGGCTGATGGAGGTGCTGCCACCGCCTCATCACATTTCTAGGAAACGACAGCCATCGCTATGACTGGGGTTGTGGTGTGAAAGAAAAAAAAACATCAAAAAAGGTTAACTAGTGCAGAGGCGTTAAACTATGCGTACGAGTGCAGATGTGACCTGTCTTTTGCAAAGTTCCCTTCACAGTAAGACAGCATGAAAAAAGGTCAAAACATGTCATTTACATTTCTTGTTTATTGTTTCAACCTATACAGATTTCTTAGCTTACAACCTGATCTGTACTATAAATCATTGTCTTCTTCCTCTCTCTGAGGACCAACATCCTTCCCCAACTACGGTCAACTTTGGTGCAGTCGACCAGCACAAGCTGCATCTTCCCAACTCAGTCCTTGTTCATTTGTTCCAACAGACTCATACTTTCCAGGCTGCTGTTTAGCCCAAAGTCCTGCATGTGTGGTTGCTTCTTGTCTCCTAGTGCAGAACCAACATTTTCATAACAGGGAGGCAGAGCAACACTCATGCAAATCTCCCCTCCTCTCCTCACATGGTTGAGGTGTCCTCACAAAAAGGATCCAGAGGTTATAAATGGACTCTATGGAAAAAAGGGCCTTCTGACTGCATGACATGGAAAATGGCTGCTTTCCCTTCCTGCTTTGGTCTGGGGCTTACTTACAAGAGACCATTACTGCCAGGGAATAGTGATGTAATTATTAAAACATACTAGTAAACATAATCAGGTGAAAATTAAGCAAAAATCAGGTCAACTGACTGCCCATTACCCTTTTTTTTTTTCTTTTTAATTTTGCATAGAAACACATTTGTACATTTATTAGAAAAATAAATTTCTTTGTATTTTTAAATAAACCTTAATTGTGTGAAGTTTGACTGCTGTCAGTAAAGTCCAGCCATGTATGTCAACTTATTTGCAGATGGGGGTGGGAGATGAAAGGAACCACTTATCAGCAGTATACGTCCATTAAAGTCCAATTTCAAATGTTGAGATGTTTTCAAGAGAAGACTCCACCAAGTGAAAATAAGTCTCTGAGTGTTCACCTGATCAACAGGGCCAGGGTTGCCCCAATACCAGCAAATCCAGCAAAGGCCATGAGTGTGTTCCTCACTGTGGACTCTGGGTCTGCTACTCGAAAGAACTCAACAAAGCCATCCTGGAAATAAAAAAAGATTCAAAAATAAATCATGAGACATACATTAGAGGGTGAAAATGCATTGGACAGGTATGCTTTGTTGCACAATGAGAGCAGTTATGCAACCAGTGGTTTATTCCCTACATCCTGCCATTCAGCCATTAGTCATAACTCACCCAGGCATTGTTTTTGACCAGCCAGTCCCGCTGGTCAGATAGCAAGTATGTGGCGATCTCCCGTCCCACCAGCTCCACACAGTTCTCCCTTCCCCTCTCCTTCAGGTATTGACACACCACTACCCCAAAGGCCACCAGGCTAACGATACGGCCCCAGTTGGTGGTTCCGTCTGCAAAAAGGCTCTTGGCTACTGCGCCCACAAAACTGGAATCTTCTCCTCTGTCATCCAATGACAGTTTGTCGATCATACCTATAAAAAAAAAATTAAAAAAATGGAGAAATATGATCAGGATCAGAAATCTTTGTTTGTACATTTAATGGAATATATACATGTCAAATCACGTAAATTTAAAAACACACTTCCACTAGTTATAACTGGATTACTTAAATTTTAAAATGGGAGTAAAATGGCTCCTACTGGCCAAAAGAGTCCACACATACGTGTCACTACCTACCATTGTATGTGTATCTGTGCTTAGACAAAAGGTCTTCCACGACTCTTTTCATTGTTGCTAGTGCTCTGCTTTCCTTCCACGAAGATGTCGAAAGTCCAGTTAAGTCTTTTACGACACGGCTCATGAGTTTCCTCGTGTCATTCTCCAAGACTTCGTCCCCCGCTGGGCAGCTGGAGACGTCGATGTCACTGTCTGACTGCAGCTCCGGGCTACACGGCAACGAACTGTCGTCGATGCCATTGCTGTTTTTTGTGGCGTAGCCATGCGTTGAGTTCACTCCCAGGCTCTTGGGTCGTCTTGGGGGATCGTTTGACCCCACGTTCCCGCTGTGAGTGTCCTTCGTCTGCGAGGAGGAATGTCCTAAACCGTAGGGCTTCGCTTCCTCCACGACTCCATTTTGAGGAAGAATGTAATGGCTCATGACTCCGGCGGTTATGTTAAACGCGGTCCGTTTCGTCGTCGGGATAATATTCATTATTTGCAATCTGTAAAAAAATCACGCTTACTTTGTTTTTCGTTCAAATTAAAATTAGGTAAGAGAGAACTGCTGCTAGCCTGTGCAAAAAAAATAAATAAGCTAGCCTATTCTCTAAGGTTCACTCATTCTCCATGGTCGTGTAGAAGTGTAACGGAAGTGAAGCAGACTGCTCTAAGTACTTGTGTTGTGGGTGCGTCAGTGCGTGGTGCGTCACACCTACGTCACCAAACGGAAGTGTTTTCTTTGTTGAGGCTAGATTTGAAAAAATAAAACGTAAAATATATTAAAAGGAAAGAAGGGAGACTCTGAAAATATGAAGCAGGAGGGTCAAATATTGTGATTAATGTGTTTTTTTTTTTTTTTTTTTTTCCATTGAGAAAAATTACGATAAAATAGATGACAGGATTAATCATCAGCAATAATCTTATTAAAGATAATGACAGTAACAAAGGCTATCTCAACAATAGAAGTGATACATTTATTATTATTATTATTAATAATAATATGCCGTTTCTGAAGTTGTTTAATCTATGTTTTATATTTTCCCCATTAATGACAATGACAATGACATTGATAATTGATAATGACATTGTATTTCCGAGGCATTATCTTAAAAAAAAATCCACAATGTTCTTGCCATATTCAGTTTCAATAAAATATATTGAAACAAAAAAATCAAGTGTGAGTATTATGGTTTAAAGTATTTGGTAGGACATCACATTGTGCTATTAGATGTTTTTTCTCAATAAACAAGTGGTGTAAAACCTAAAAAATATACTCTCCCTGCTATCTGAAACATTAATTAAGAACTAATCACCCATATATTAATGTCAGATTAATGTCAGGCTATTTATACATTCTAAAAGATATGTGGTTCAAAATTTGGTATAGACACTTTGTTATGAGGGGATTCTTGGGCCGGGCAATACTGTGAAGATATAGATTTTGAACAATATGTAATAACATAATAATGATGATAGAAAAACATATTAACAATAATAATAATAATAATAATAATAATAATAATAATAATAATAATATAGGCGTTTTCTGAAGTTGTTTCCTGTTTTACATTTTATTTTTAAGTACAGTTCAAACAAAAAGATTTCTTCCAAGTTATACAATGGCATTGTTTTTAAAAAGTGCAGTTGTGTTATGCAGCAGTTATGGATAATTTTTGATAAACGACAGCAAACGTTGACCTCACTCTGACACTGATCCTAGTTTAATAAAGAAAAAGAAACCCTGACTGGAGGCTGCATGGACGTGTAATTTATTTAATGCAGTAAATTTCAAAAACAGGGGCATATTGCTGACATTTATAGCCACCCTGTCCTGCACATTAGCACACATAACCTTTATAAATCACAAGAAGGTGTATTGACACATTTCCTCAAGTTTCTTGTCATCCCAGTCCGTGAGACATTTTTGACCTAGTATTCTTCTCTACACAACAACTAAAACTTTCCATAAAATGTTAGGAATGCTGTAAATTTCCAGAAACGTTTTCAACTGAAGGACACGTTAAAATAAATGGCTGTGCTTCCCCCTGGTGGTCAGAGGGAGTATACTTCATTATGCGTTTCCCCTCAAGATTCGGCCTTTTTACACTTTAACTAGGGGTCTTTTCTCATTACAGTCCATGAGTGCTGGGGGACTCACTGTGTAGGCGCCAGCAGATATATCACTAGTACAAGAGTAGAGACCTAACATCAACGAAAAACAAGGAAATCGTATTAATGTAAAAGTTTATTTCAAATACTGACAAAAATCCTCTCACCTACTCCCACACAACTGAAACATTCCAAGTACTTTCTGTACGGTACTTTCTGAAGTCTTAAAATTATTCCTGTGTTCTCCAGTCATCCTCTTTATCATGTAAACCCATTTTTTTTTTCCTTGGAAGCAAGGGTGCCTCTGATTTCCCTGCAGTTATCTTGGGCCAGGATGAAAAATACTAATTATGCAGTAAGAGAACACAAGAACAAAACAAAAAAAAAAGAAAAAGGAACATTTCATTGCAAAACAACAAGAAAACAAATAAGGTAAAAGCAGCACAAAAGTACTTCAGAGCACACAGCCTGTCATTTCTTTATACATTCTGGCACGTGTTTATGTAGCTGAACGAGAGACACCCTGTGTGTTGGGTTTGAAACATACCCTGCTTTTTCCTCTCGCTGAAAGGCTCAAACATCGAGCGTTCAAGAACGCCTGTCCACTAGTTTCATAGAACATGTTGTAGCTTATACACCCATTTCTTTTAGCAATCTTTACTTTTTAAAGTACAAAAACTGTAGTCTTATTAACACAATATGATGCTAAATGGTCTGTTCTTGTCAATCAAAGTAACACATAAGAATTTCCAGACTTTTCTGGCTCTGTCAGGACCAAACAAGTTGGATCAAATGGACTTCGAACAGAGGTACTTGGGGAGGACAGGTGTTCTTTACAGGGTATCATCTCTTAGATTTGTCTTTGACTGAATCAGCAGCATTTACACATATTTTCATATGATACAGATTCACATAGCCTCTGCAATTCACTAAGAGAGAGCAGAAGTAGTGTTAAACAGAAAGGAGAGAGGAACCACTGAATCAGAAAATAGCTCAGGCTATGAAAGAGTGAAAAGCAGGTGGGAAACAACACAACAATCCCTTCCTGTTGAAGTTTATTTACAATGGCTGGAACAGAGAAAAGCAGTGCATTCATACAACACCATAACAAGCACATACGTACAGGTCAGTTCTCTTTCGCCCACTGCAAATTTGACACGTTTGAAAGTCTCGATGAAAAAAAAAGAGGTGAGGTGGAGAATGTGATGGTGCATGCACCCTATCACCTAGCCTACATGGTGGAGAGTGCGTTTGTGAAGGTTCCCTGAAGCAGTATTACACAAGGAGGCTGATTCTCATTGAGCGCCGGCGTCCAGTTCTGATTCTTCAATGTGTGGACGGCATGCATTCAAAGTCTGCAGATTTGTTGATCACATCATTCCCCCCTTTCAGAGGTTGAACAACATTACCAGGTGGGATAAGAGTGCAGTTTGCCCCCTCACCAAGTGTTATAAAATCTCTCTCTGCTTTGCCAAGTGTTGGAGTGAGTGCGTCCTGCAGGCATGCAGTGTCCCACTTTAAGCCCACGATCACGATCTTGGGAGCTGAGCTGACACCTGTCGTTACCAGGCTGCCTGCTGTTTACCCTCTGACACCCCGGAGATCAAAGATCAGTCTGTGTAGTGTGTCAGTTTGGGAGGAAAACACTTTGTTCTATGGGGTGATGGTAGTAGAAGCAGGTCTAAACTCCAGCTACGGTTTAAGGGAAGCAAAGTTAGTATTCTTTTACTAAAGTTAGTGTTTCACAATGTGAATTGCCAAGAGGGCAAGATGTCAAGGGAACCACTACGTCTAACTGTGATATACAGTATATTTTGAGTATATACAGTATATTCAAGTGTTAAAACCAAGAAAAAGATGAAAAATCAAAGTCCTTTTTTACCTTTAACAAGCAGCTTGAATAAGAACAATTATTTTGGTCAGTCCCAAATGTCTGAAAACAATTTTCCCAGCACATGTGAAATTGCAGGATGTACAATGAAGGTTATGACTATTTTTGTCTCGTCAATGGGACTTTTAT
Organism: Bovichtus variegatus; assembly: GCA_943593645.1. Classification (NCBI taxonomy): domain Eukaryota; kingdom Metazoa; phylum Chordata; class Actinopteri; order Perciformes; family Bovichtidae; genus Bovichtus; species Bovichtus variegatus. Next base: position 14,236,275 of record CALSCE010009506.1, on the reverse strand, counting down.
AAATTGGATATAGCAGTTTACCTAAAATACATGCGTTCGCATGTGACACTGCAATGATAACAGAAGTTCGGATTCTGCGTTTCAAAGATGACGAGAACATAAGATGTCTGGATCGTGGTTACATCACTTTTCGTACCTCCATGGAGTCCAAACACAACGTGAGCCAGACCAGCCTGGGCTGCAGTCTGCCTCGTCACCTCACAATGTGAGCCAGATGATTAGATGGGAACAGTCACATAGGAAACACAAGGGAACCAATGGTCTCTGAGCCTGATAGCTGCAGTGTGAAATGTGGCTCTGTTGGAAAAGCATAGAATTTACAAGCCAGAAATCCCAGGATGTAATCCCAAGTGAGTCGACTCAGCACTACCATTTCTCTCAGGCATGTTAGCTGGTCGGGTCCTCAAAGCGCCAAGCTAATCAAGTATCACGTGCTTGTTTCAGTATTATTTACAGAAGCATATACTCTACGCAGGGTGATTCGATACCCCCACAAATTGTTTAGGCTCATAGTAAACACACGTCTTGATGCAACTCAACAGCAACCAAACAGATCGCTATGGTTGCCAGCCATTAAAAATAATACAAGGATATAATCAGCTGGCTCTCGCCCTGGGCCGCTAACAGGAGCGCGTGTACATGGATTGTCGGGACAGCAAAAAGGAAAGGGAGGAAGGAAGTGTGACTGTGGACGTTTCAGGGCTCCTGTGTTTGTTTTGATAATTCCTATCTCAGAACAGATGTCCCACTCCCGTTAAAAATAAAAAAACATGTGACAATAATTTTTTTTGTTGTTACATGTGTCAATCATGCAGCATATTTAGATTGAACAGGAGAAGAGAGAGTCACGAATTAAAGCAACACGAGCAGAGAGAAAGAAAAAAAAACAAAGTGGCGCTTCAAATCCTTGTTTGGCTGAGCTGCAGCTGATGACCTCGGTTTTTGTTCGACCAAAAGGTGGCCGAAGGTTGAGATGAAAGGAAGCTTCCATTCAATTCCCCTATTTCCCAATATTGTGTCAGTGAATGCTAAATTACTCTTAAGCTAGGCAGCTGCTCCTCACAGATTTGGTATGCAAGCAATTATTGACATACATCTTTCAACCCCTCCCGCTGAAGCCAGCCACCAGCATAGATGGGGAACATGAAGATCAAAGAACACACTGCAATCATGGTTCCTAACTCCCTTACACGCATTATTTTGGTGTCATTTAGGATGCAAAAAAAAGACCAAGCATACTATACAGACTACAAAGTGCATTAACTCACCCAACCCAACCCCTGCCCGATGACACACCTACTGTGATGCATCTTGGAACAACGAAAACCAAGACATAAGGGAGGCGGTAGAGCCGAGTGCGCAGAGGGGGCAGAGCTGTGCGTGGTGGGAAGGCAGAGAAGGCTGCGACCTCACGGGACGCCTAAACCTCCACCCCTCCCACCCCGCCCCACCCACATACAAGCAAATGGAGTTTTAACTTATACAACTCTGCCCGACATGTTAAAGCCAGAGGTGCCTGGGGATAAAAAGGGAGGGGAGGGGATGGACATATTGGGGACACGGGTGAGGAGGAGGGACATTTGACGGGAGCCCCAGGGGGGTTAGGGTGCTTCTAGGATGATGGAGGCTAGCCGGCTAGCTTGCTGGTCACCAAGGAGGACTTCCTCTGGGGCAGGTCCTGCGGCGTGGGAATGTGGTCGCCAGTCACCAGGTTCTTGTCGGGCCCTGCCACGGGAAGCTTCTTCATCTTGGCCTTGGCCATGTTGTAGTCGCCTGAGTCGAAGTACTTTTGCTGTGTGAGAAAAAGAGAGAAGAGGTGCTCACAGCTTTAGGGACATGCTGCTTACTGATTTCAGTGAAGCAAAGAAGATATCCATATGTATATTGAAAGCATCATCAGTCCCTGCATTTGTTCTTTCTGGCCATACTGGCCCAGTGGAGACACTTCCTTATGCAATCCCAATATAAGATATGGATGACAAAACTCAGTCCTCAGTCTGTGCAAAACTATATTTCAAAGTTCAGCTAAAAGGATTCAGCAGTTGCTTCTCACGCCGGGCTTGTTGGTCTGTGGTATTTCCTGCCTTCTTCTTCTGCAGTGGCCTTCCCATTAGAGTTGGACATTTCAAGCAAAAATATGATTTGATATTCACTGGGAACTATTGGCCATTATTCGAAGACCTCCCACACACACATGCATGCACACAGAATTCTGCTGGGGGCTTTGCTCTCAAATGACTTTGCATTGTTGTTGTAGACTTGTGATATGTTAACTTTACCTGGCAGTTTGCACTCATTTTCTTTTCTTTAATTATTAGAATTTTTTTTATAAAGGAGTTCGACACAGAATCTTTTGACGGCATTAGTAGTCTTTGCATGTTTCTCCTGTTTGTACTGTAGCATCTAGGCAATCTCACAGCGCTGCAGCAAATACTATATGGCGTTTGTGCGAAAAAAGAGCTGAACTGAACGTGTCACACACGTGAAAAACAAATAGTGTGTATATTTTTTAAGACAAGACGATACTTGCCTAAACTATTTTTTTTTTTTTTTAATCATGACACAGTTGAAGTCTTTTTAGTATGAAATTCCCTGGATTTTGTCTTCCATCTCTTTGATTGAAATCGCATTAAGAAATAATATTTTCAAAGCCAGTATGGACAGGAGGAATTATTACAGCAATAGTATTGTATTAAGATAGACTTCAAACTTTTTTTTTTACCTATTCTTTTAACACCAAAAGTATTGTATTGTGCAGATTCAATCAGAAAATAAAATAAAATCTGTAACAGTTTGATATCATCAGTCTCTGATGATGGTCAATCTGGGACTTATCTTTTGATTAAGTGCTGCAATTTACTTTTTGGCTTTCCCTTCAGACCGCCTCAGCTACTCCTACTCCTAGTCAGTGATTTCCCAGAATGACTTTCAACAATCTCCAGAGGTGGAAGTTCTCTGTAACATATACAGTACGTGTAGGTGGAGAGAGCAAGACTTTTTCCAGGCGAGGAAAAGTGAGAGAGTGAGAGAGAGAGAGAGAGAGAGAGAGAGAGAAAACGATGCATTTGTGTGCTTTGCCCTGTTGTTCAAATTACTAATAAAAATAATCCGTCGAACAGGTTGTTGTATTTCACATGCCACCAATGTTGCTGCATTGCATTCTGGTCTACTGAGGTTCAGTCGATGGAGAAATTATTTTTCTCTCAGCTTCAATGGATTTAGCCCTGTAGGATTGTTGAATGGAGCTCTGGATAGAAGCCCTTGTGAGCGGCACACATAATGTTTATGTTTTGATTACATTTTATACAATTAAACTCCATTGTTACCAAGCTAGAAAACATCTCAATATTATGAAAATGAAAAAAATGTATGCAAGGAATCTTGCTTTTCCAAAAGTGCTTTAAGTGTATAAAGGTGATGTTTCAGTGACTGATCAAAGAACAAAAATCTGCTGGACCAAACAGCTGAAATCCTTTTATAATTTTGTTTAGCATTCACACCAAATGCAGCATGTTTTGGATAATCAGGTCGGGAACATGCCCGCTGTGGGGATCAAATCTGAGACACAATCCTGTCTCCACACAGTCCACACGTCTCTGACCATGTAGTAAACAAACCATGTTCACCTACCCCTTTCTGTAGTCTCTTCATCAGGAAGTCTGAGCCGCCGGGCTTCTGGCCCAGGCCGGGGTACTTGGCCTTCAGCTTGGCCTCCTCTGCCTTCACGGGGTTTGCATTCTTCTCCTGGGAGTCCTGTAGAGACCAGAACAGACGGACATTAACACTCCTCCTTTGCAGAAAACAGGGCCCCTTTATCAGCCGTTACATATTCAGAACAACTCTTCAAAAATAATGAAACTGTAAAAACCTATGCTGTGAAGTGGGCTAAAAACTATTACAATGACTAGTGGGAACTGAAGATACATCACAACAGTATGAGTCACAACATGAATGTTCTTACAGTCTCTTATATTACCATCATGCTTGACAGGAAATAACTCAAGATGAGGACAAAGCTTGATACAAACACAGATCTAAAAAAAGAGGTCTAAATGATTTTCAGAAGCTTACACACTGATAATGAACCAATGCCCTCTTTGGGATTCGTGTTTACAAGGATTTTGTGCACAAGCTGCATCATGTATAAACTAAAACTAGTTGATGAATTAAGAACCCTGAGAAGTCTATCCAAATCTACTTCAGTTAAACTATTATTGTAAACCAAAACAGTATTCCACATTAGATAACTACTTACAATTCTTACATGCTTTTATTTTCAGTTAACATGGACATAAAAAATATGGAGTTGAGGTCAAGAAACAATAACTTGACTTAATGATTTCCAGCTCTGACAACACCAGGATGGAGTTACAGAAGCCTGAGGTGGCTATTTGTGTCGTCAATACACACATTTGTTCAGTCCACAGAATAACACTAACCAAACTGGACATTCAAGTCCCTGACAGGTAGGTATTGAGGCCAGTAATTTGGGCCACCAGATCAAACGTTGTTTGTGTACATAGCGTTAATCAAGTGTTTTAACTGCATGTCATGCTTAAACTATCTCAGGAAATAGTGTAAAGTGCACGTAGGACTACAGCAGACAAGCTCCAAAGGCCGTTTATGCACTCCCTGCACATATACCTTGAGCAAGCAGCACACAGCATAGACCTACTTCCACTATGCAGACAAGATAGAGCACTCAGCCTGCATAGCTTGCTGGGGCAGGGATAAAATGCGACTCAGGACACAGAAGCCGATGAACACATTCCCTCAGGAGGAGGGGGGACGTGTGGCAACGACTGTAGATTCACGTGGGTCCATGACGAGAAATTTATGAGCTACTATATTCGGCCCCATTGCAGGGAACCTGCAGAATCCATCAACACGTACAAATCGTGAAACGAGTTTTAAACAGTTATGTGCAGAACTGTAAAAACCTCCTGAGCTACTGTCAAAGTTTGACATAACATTTCTTCAACGCTATTTAACAATATATGTTGTAACTGATTGTTCCAGTGTAAATTTAGGAATCTAATCCATCATTTTATAATCAAATCGTTATGATACATTTGGTAGCTTTTAAAACTTTGAGATGTTGATGAAAATATCTATCTATAGTTATGTGGGCTTAAGCAGTGCTATGAATTTGGGTCTGTGGGGTTTTTGAGGCCCTAACGTTTCCCTTATTTTACACAGATTTGTTTTCGAGTGATTTAAGTATAACAGTTTCTACTATAGTAATGCTGTGTTTGTCAAAACAATGCATTACACTGCAACTTAATGTCTCAGGGTATATGAATACATTCATGCTTAAGCATAAAAAACAACAGGTTTGTCAACAGAAGTCTGAATTTGAAACGTATAACCTGCTGTGTAGCCAATCATTATATCCATATTTATCAACTATCATTATATTTATTGTATTGTTGAATTTCTTTATAAAACATTACCAAAAAGACATCAGTTATCAAAAAAAACTGGTAAATCAGATTTCTCCCTAAATTATTTCTTAAGTCCATGAAAAGTTTATTTCTGAATACATAGATATAGATAGAGATATTGTGATTTATATAATATCAAACATCAACAAACTTAAGCACGATAGACAAACTGCAGGTCTTGGAAGCTGAAAAAAAACCTAATCACACTGGATGCATATTCTGAGCCATACTGCTGTCCACATGTTTGATTAAGCATTGTTTTAAATACGCACATCACTGACGTTGTTGTGGCACTGTATGGAAATGCGGAAGCACTGTCACACTGCAGTTGTTGTCACTGTCAGGAGACATCTCAAGCCATGTGCAAGTCAGGGCGAAGACAGTGTTTTCAATGCATGCGTTTTTCACCAGTACTGTGTGCTCAGTGAAACCACCAATGTCGGTTTGTATTTGGAGACTGACGGCCCTCCATGGCACGTTTTGAGCCCCTCCAGGACAGACCAATGAGGCCCGAGCTGCTTTGACTCGCCAGCCAATGACACAAGGCAAGGGACAAAACAAAGTGACACACTGGCAAGAGGCTCTGGGACAGCTACGATAAAACCATGTTCAACCCACCGATCAGCTTATCATAGCTCTACATGTCTTCCAGTAGTCCCCCCCCCCCTGCCTTGATGCAGTGCTGAGCAAACACTCTTCACTTGTGCTATCTGATGTTAGCCACTTCTAGCTAGCATGCTCGGTGGTTAGCCAACAACATCAAGACAGCAGCCATAAAAACCCACCTGTTTTTCGTCCTCGTAGTCCACCTGAGTGTCCGAGTCCAGGTTTTCTGACGACATTGTGTGAGTGTGATGGACAAGCAAGTGTCCCGTTTGACAGATAACTCGAATAAATGAATATAAGAGGTACCGTTTGATGTACCTGTACTGAATCTAATACTCCTTATCTGGACACGACTGCTGCTCCCCAAAAAAAATGGCGTAACGAGATGTGACATCACCAATGAAGGGGTGTTTCCCACTTGTGATCGACATATACAGTAACCAATAGGAGGTCAGTAATGGGTCAAGTACAGCCAATGGGAGGCCATTAACACCGACGTTCTCTGTGATTGACAGCCCGTCGCCCAATCATTTTGCGGAGAAGTGGAGCCTGGGGGCGTTGCGGGGGCCGCACTGCATCAACACAAAGCACCTGAACAACACAAACGATATATTATCAAAGTAACATGCTGTTTTATAATTGAATACACTATGTGTTATATTATTAATGGAATATACCTGAACTAGTGAACAAGAGGGTCGGCATACATGATGTCATTATTTATTGTTTGCAGTACACTTTGGACAAGCTTCCTGCTCTGTGATTGGCTACATGTTGATCGTGTTGCTGCCTGTCAATCAAAAAATAAATAAAATAGCGGGAACGGTAATTTTACGTTGGCACATAGATAGCAGCTAGCTTGCTTCTAAATCTTTAAAAAAGTTGTACTGATTGTATTATATTGTTTTTTTGGGGTAAAATATTATTCCATTGTTGTCATGTAAGTACAAGCTAGGTTAGTAACAGCTCCATCTTTTTTTGTCAGAAACTGTTTTTCCAGATGGCTGCTTAGCTAAATGTAACAGGATAATTAGCTAGCTAACAGGCGAACGTGCTAGCTGTAGTTTACAGTAATGTTAAGGTACTAAACTAGCTAGTTAAATCAATCTTCATTCTCACATAATTTCCCTCTGTTCTTTCCAGCTTTTATTTTGTGTTCTCTCACCACTGCAATGGCTTGTGTACAACAAGTTAGAACTTCACAGGTAAAATTACTGCAGACTGACTAGCCTAGCTAACATAAATATTAATGTATATTAAGTGTTTCGTGTGTCTGTTAGCTAGCTGGTTCCAGTACAAATTCATAGTTGTAGTCTATGTATGCTGTGTAATATTTTGTCTGTATTTGTAACAGTAACATTAGTTATTGTAACTAGAAAAAGTATATTTACTCATCTACTAGAAATCATTTTGAGGTACTGATTAGTATGTCTATATATATGCTATTTAACTTAACCTTTGAGTGCTTGAATTAGTTTCTCCACATATTTTTAGATAAATTACAAAATCTATGATCATCATCTATTCATAATCTACAAGTGAGACCAGTTGGTTGTCTAATGTGTTTCACAGGTAATTATCTTCTGGTTGCATCTTCTAACACCAGGATTTATTTCCTCAGTCTTTTTAAAAATCTCCCACAACCAGAATTTGTAAAATGATGCTCCACACCACTATTTAGGTGTATGAACATCACGTGAAACATTCTCATTCTTAATATTTTGCTGTTAGACTTCAGAGAAAAAATATTACATCGCAAGATATAAAAATTGGAAATTAGTATTTTATAATTTATGAAATATGTTGTAGGCTCACTGGTTCAAATGCAGCTGTTGGATGAGTTCTGGTGTTGGTGTTAACTGTGATGAGTTAGCAGTATGTGATTCATTTCTTTCACCCGTGCAGGATGCTCAGCTGTTGCCGAATCAGGTCCTCTCAGAGCAGCAGTCCATGGTTGTTATGAAGAGACTTCTGGCCATCGCAGTGTCTGGCATCACATACCTCCGGGGCCTGTTCCCAGAGAAAGCCTACGGCAGAAGATATGTTGAAGGTTAGATTACACATGGAAACGTATCACTCATCCCAGTGGCTATCAAGGTCTATTTACAATTCTGAAGTATTTACAAAGGAGATTCTTTATTCTTTACTTCCCACAGATCAGAAAGTGATGATTCTTAAAGAGGAGCGCAGCTGTCCCGGTGCCAGTCAGATTATTCAATGGTAAACAACAACTGTATGTTGAAAAATGTTGGAGGATATGTGTCACAGATAATTAGTGTGTGAATTTAAAAAAACATTCTTTCAGGATGCAGGGATGCTTTGAGGCCATCCAGAAGAAATATGTAAGTCATGTTCAAACCTTTCCATCAGTCAGAACACGTCTGATTGAGCCATTAAGAATTAGACATCATAAATGAACATAGCCAGTAGAGTGAGTCAATATTCACATGTTTTTCCTGGGTCTCATAATAATTAATGTGGTGAAATGTATTATTATTTTTTCCCCCACCAGCTGCGGACAGTCATTATGTCTGTGAGTATTTTGTCAATGACTTCTTAAGTGGTGTTTTTGAAGGTTTAATTGTGATTAACTCATTGAGGCGAGGAACCTGCTTGGGAAAATCTCAGTAAGAAAGAGATTAGTAGGCAAGTATTAGGAATTGTAACTTTACACACTTTTTGAGCTGATGTTGTGCAGCATTTAGTCTTTTCTATGAGGCCTGAAAGATTCATGGTGCTGATGTTTTTTCATTTGGCCCTTTTTCAGCTCTACACTGATCCAGAGAACCCCCAGGTAATGTGTAGGTTGTCTTTTTGCCATTGTTGATGTTTAGTAATGCTAAACTGCTGTACAGATAACAAGTTGTGTATATGATTATTATGTATCTCATACATAGCAACTGTCTTTTCTTGTCTTTAAGAAAGTGACTGAGTATTACCAGTTCAGGATCCATTACACAGCAAAAGGAGCACAGATGGACTTTGAAAGGTGGGATATTTTTTATCTTGACACTTGAGATGAATACACCTCATATCAATGCAGGAAACTAACAAAAGGAAAACACAAGTATGAATCATCTCTATGTTGGCTTTACGTTCACATACCGGTAAAACATTTCCAACTGTCTAATCAGTGCATGAATTAACACGTGGCTTCAAAGTTAGAAAAAGTATTTCATACTATAGGATAGTATGGAACAAGTGGATAGATTCTGCTATTTTTATTACTGCACTGTTACAGATAGATAAATGAAAGAAAAAATGTCATGCACATTTTTTAATACACATATGTAAATACAAACCTGGCTGACTTGAAAAGGTAAAATATTTCATTCAGCAACTTACAGTTCCAGCAAAACTTTGCCACAATAGCATTTAGCAGATAAGGATGTTAAAAGTCAGAGTAGTTTCACTAACCGGCCCCTGCCACCTGAGCACTTTAAAGTGTGACTGCACTTTCTAACTCAACATCCACACAGGCTGGCTCACTTCAGAACATACCTAAAACTTGAATATAACCTACCAGCTATCATAATTGTTACGTGGAAAAGTGACACAGCAGTCACATTTAAGCAGCACTTGGCTAATGGTTTGTGTTCATTTCTCATCCTGCCTCGTTTCTCCATCAGCAACAACAAGGGGTCGGCGATGTCATGTGGCAACACTAAGAAGGCCAGCATCATGCTGGTGAGGAAGCTTTACACTCTGATGCAGAACCTGGGTCCTCTGCCAGACAATGTCTGCCTCAACATGAAGCTGGCTTACTACGACAATGGTAACACACAAACACACACGGCCGGCATAAGTGCAGCACAATTGAGCAAAATATTTTTAAGCTTTGCACATGTTTAATATTCCAATCACTACATGAGATCTTTTTAAAACTTAATGTCTCTGACATGCGCCGCAGCTTCAAGCTCTCAGAGCCCAAATGCATCTGTGTCACGTTTTAGACATTTAGCTGATGCTCAGACTTGAGTGTGAAACTAAAGGTTCAGTGTCTTGCTGAGGAGCAGTTTGTCAGGGTCGGCAGGGAAACTGGTTTTAAAGGGAGACAAATAAGATGCACAATGCATAAGACAACATTCAATATTTGCACAATGTGCAAATCAATAGTGATTTGAAGAAAAAGCAAAAAATTGTGCTGAAAAGAGACATTTATAAGCTTAATAGAAAATAATCGTTCTTTTATTACAAGGTGGTGCTTCATTTAGGTGTATATTTTGAGGCCTCAGTTTAACCTATTTTTGATAACTTTATGCAGCTATGTGGAAATCAGCCTTGTTATTCTCAGCAGTCTCAGTTATCAGTCCTAATTTACAGGATTTAAAATGTTAGGCTGTAGATCCTGCAGGTATTTGCATGGTGTGTTTTTAAACTGGTTTTCATATTTCAGTCATATACGATCACGTTTGTTTTTGACAGTTGACGTTAAAACATTAAGGTGAGGAGTTTACACTGAGCTGGCCAGGCCACAAGGACATACATATATGCTTCTTTTAAAGTATTTGTTTGTAAAATGAGGCCCAGCATTGATCAGAGTATTTGAAGAAATTTGCTAAAATGAGAAAGTACGCGTGTACACGGTTGGGATTTGTGAGCCACAATAGAATTTGTACATGAACCGACATGCTGTTGCTTTGTAGATAAGGTTTGGTTTTTGTTACTGTTTCTCTGTCTGTTTTCCAGTCACGCCTCAGGACTACCAGCCGCCAGGCTTCAAGGAGGCTGACGGTGACAACATGGAGTTTGACAAGGAGCCGGTGAAACTCACCATGGGCGAGGTGGTCACTTCCTTCCACACTTTGAAGTTGGACATGGCCACAGAGAGACATAGACTGGAGCAGGTGAAAGAAAGGAAGCATAAGACAGAGACATAGCTAAACATGTAAACCTCACTTGAAGGTTTACGTTTACCTTTTCATATGTGCTCTAATAAATATGGTAGTGATATGTTATTAACTCCTTTTTCTTCTTATTCATCTTCTTTTAGTTTATTTTCACTGTCTTTAGTGGATAGCCGTTTGGCCTTTGTCTCATAACCAACAAGGTTCACTGCACTCAGCAGTCTTGGGAGCTGATTTGTGATTGACAGCTGTGCATGTTGGTAAATGTCTTCAGGTGGAGGAGAGTGTTCATATGACGGAGAAGTGGGTTCTGAATATGGAGGAGGAGGGGGTCCTGTCGCAGGTCAGCACTCAGACAACTCAGACATGCGGCTTGTTTACATTCAGCAGCCCAAAGTGATCACTGTAATCAAATAATCATAAAACAAAACACTTTCTTTGCTCCCAAATAAGACTATTTTGTGCATTTAGTTTTCTTTTCCTTTTCTATATATCCACAGCAAATCAATTTATTATCAAATAATTATTTCATCTTGCTGTTTTGCTTTAAGTGAATGTGCTCCACATTAACATCTTTGAGATCAACAAGTTCAACATGTTGAACAGCTTTGTGATCGACACATTAATTGGGAAATACCAAAATTGTTGCAAATGCAAGTAAGTTCTACAGGTCAGCGTTTGTGTTATCAAAAGCAGTTTGTTGTTGTGGTCAGTATGTTGACATTTTGTCATCATGGTGTTCAGATTACGTGTTTTAATCTTTAGACTCATGTGATCGAAGACGTGGAGAAGCCTGACAACGAGAACACAGACTTGGACAACACTGGTAAATCCTCCTTCCATTTCCCTTCAGCTGTGTACGTCATCGCTCCTCCAGGCTTCAGTTTGGCCTTGTTTTCGTTTTATAATGCCTCGAAAATGCAGGAAATACCTGCAGGTCTTTAGGAGATCAAAACATTAAAAAAAAGGTTTCATTCTTAAACATGTTAAACGTCACTATAAGCTGGTAGATGTAGTAATCTTTGAGTGAGCTGAGTAAAAGGGATTTAAAAGGTATCATCAAGTCTTTAAAAACTGAAGGCCTCACTTGGGATTGAATTCTGGTAAAATGAAATTCAGTTGCAGGAGTTTTTTCTTTTTTCTTCACATCTTTTACCTTCAGCTTTTACTGAGAAATTTCATGGCAGTTCTATTAAAAAAAACCTTCGGGTTTACTGTTACACGTACAGAGATCCTCATTGGATAAAATGAAAGCATCATTTGGATTATTATACTTGTGAAACCATATGAACATCAGCATCTTTTTTTTTTTTTTTATGAACCCAAGAGATCCAGATGAGCTGTCGCGAGAAGATCGAGAGCTGTGAGGACGCCACAGAGGTACGTCTGACATTAACGCCACCGACCTCAACGCATTGCGAGCGTGTTGCACATACAATGGTTTCAAGCTTCTGCTGCAGAAGGCAAAATATATACATTAAAGTACACTAATAAACTCAACCGTATAACAATTTGCTTGATTCGTCATTGTTCCCTGTCAAGTAGAAATTGACGGTGAGAAATCAAAACATAAAAGCAAACGTTTGTCCTAATCAACAGCAAGTTAAAGAAGAAAAAAAAAAGATAAAAGAAGTGGAAGGCCAGTTTTTGTCTGCCATTTTGCGTCTGGGCATTCTGGGGATTCATCCTTTGGAAGAACATGTTGAACAATTAATTGCATTCAACGACTGAATGTGAGGAACTATTGACGTATAGACAAATGTCTTTCAACACACGGCCAGGTCACAGTTTCTTTTTAAGGGTCTCTGGGCAGAATGACTATAGGCTCTGTGTAAACATGAAGCAAAGGGCCACTTTGAGTGTACTCAACGGTCGGTGGCGTTACGGACCATCTGTCCCCTCTCAGATGGACACTCTGGTGAAGAAGACCTCTGACATGGAGGTGGTCCTGAAGAGGACCAGGAGTGGACGGATCATCAGATCAACTACGGTCAGTCAGCCACCCAAAACTTCTCTCTCTATACTGTTCCAGCTAGAGGACCTGCAAAATAGTGTCATTCTTATTATTAAGCTACAACTAGGCTACTTGGTTATTGTGTATGTAAATGTAGACGTTGTGATCGAAGCTAAGAACAGATGGGGAAAGTGAAAATCATTCTTTACTTCAAAATCGCAAATTTTTTTTTTTTTTTGTTGAAATGTTTGAATTAATATCAAAAATGTTGATGAAAAACAAATGAAAATAATAAGAAATCATCAAAGAAATGAAACATAAAGAAGAGAAGCTCATCAGCACAGCAGATGATTCTCTCACAACTGCCTTGGTGTGTGTGTGTGTGTGTGTGTGTGTGTGTGTGTGTGTGTGTGTG
>CALSCE010009506.1:14192752-14205930 GCA_943593645.1 Bovichtus variegatus | reverse complement strand
AACATGAGCAAACAACCTGATCTCTCCCCACAGTCTGACTCTGTAATATTGTGAGCATCTGATTGGGTAAACTCACCTTTTTATACATCCAACTTCAATCCAGTGAGAAGAGCAACAGAAAAAAAAGAAAAATTCAGAAAGTTCTTATCAAAATACCAATATGAAACTGACTTTCTGACATCTTTATATCAAGATATAGAAAATGATTTTTAATGGCCCTTCATTTATTTATCTGTGTTGCTGTTTAGGTCATAATCTGTCTGGAGTCACTGGCTTTTAGTACACACTTTAAAAAAAAGAACTAAAAAAAAAGCCTCAACGGTGAAACTGTGTTGGGTGCGCGAAGATGCGTCAGCCACATATTTGTGGTTGCACATATCAGCTTGACCAAAATCAAATACAAAAATACGACGTGCTGCATTACCTCAGGCTCATAAATAAAACAGCGCTGAGAATCTGAACAAGTGCATCCGTCAGACATACGGTGAAATACGAAACACAAATCCAGGTCAGTCTAGCAGCCTACAACAAGTTGCCCAAAAGTTTACAACTGTGTTGAATCTACATTTCATATACAGTAACTCACACCAGGTCCTCAGTTTGACCACAGACACAATCTGCCGGGGGGCAAAAGAAAAAGTTTGGGAGATTTTTCCTCTCTCTCTCTCTCTCTCTCTCTCTCTCTCTCTCTCTGATGGCCTTGGGAGTTTGACTTCTGCCCTGCCAGTGTTTTCCTTCTCTCCAGGCTTTGAGGGCAGCCACTTCTCTCCTCTCCCAGCCCCTTCCTCCCATCCAGAATGCACACACACATGCAGATTTCCATTTCAGCTATAGCGCGAGATTAGCGGCTCCACCACCCTCAAGGCTGGTTTAAGACAGGGAGGCAGACATCTAGCAGCGTTGGTGGGATGCATGCGGGGGAGAAGATCCCCCAAGACTTGTTTGAGGCAGCTGTGGATTCTACGGATGAATCCTCAAAACGCACACGTGGTTGTTGAGGATGAGCGGTGTTGTTGAGTGTCAATTTGTTGTCAACTTGATGGCCTCACGTACAGCTGGCTCTGCAGAGAGAGAGAGAAAAGACATATTTAAAAGATGCTTCCTACGTACAGTACTTTCAGATTGTTGTTGAAGTAAGCCATGTGTTTTCTTCTCCACATAAAATAATACAGCTGCGTACTTTAAAGGGAGGATCGTCGCTTTGTAAATTGATCAGTAAAATGTGGGTGGCACTGTGACGTCTTTTCGTTTATTTGATTTTGCTCCATTTATTTTGTTAGGCTCACGCACTACACTGCACGCTATACCAGGAGCCTTCAACGTTGTTTCAGGCCAAGAACCACTGAGCTAAATTAAAGACAAAGCAGGCCCCTGCTATATGTGTACAATTAAGTTGCATAGTAATTGGATGGGTTTTTTTTAATGAATAGTCTGATTTATCTTTGCTAATAATATGTGGAATTCATGTTACTGTAGTGTGTACTTTCAGATATATTTTAACTATTTGAACTTTCAAACATTATCAAAGGCAGCCCCCTCTGCAGTAACTCTAAGGACCCCCTGTTAAAGACCCATACAGTATATTGCCACTTTAAGGAAAGAAAATGCCTTTATTCTGCATGTCAATAGTGCTATAGAGGTCAAATTTGATTCCAGTGGGCTTACATTTGTGTATGACTTTACATTCTCTGTACTGTTTGCCCCTGATGCTTCTCTTCTTCCTCTAGTCGTTCTGAATGAATAGGAAAACTCACATCTGAAAACAAAACCTGCTTTAAACCAAATGTAAAAGATTTCATGAGCTGCTTTTAGTGGTATCTACTTTTGGTGTCATTTGTGGCACTTAAAGCACTGAAATAAAAAAAAGTCATCATCATCATCATCATCATCATCATCATCATCATCATCATCATCCTCATCAGCCTTTTCCAGAATCTGTGTCCCTGTTGCTAATCCACCGAACATGATGTCAACCTGTTTAATATTAACTTAAATGTCTTTAAGTTGTACTGGTGTATCGCTTAACATCTCAAAACCACAAATGAAACCAAACTCTGTGCATTTTTAAGACATTTATAAGGGTAAGTGAGAAAATATGAAAATAGGTTTGAACATTTTGTAATTTGGGCAAACTGACCCTTATATGGTTATTGCTAATTCTCTGAGAATGATGCATACTTCTATTTTAACTGCCGACCAAAACCTGTAAACAAAGCTCTGCACTGCCTTCAACAGGCTTACATGTAGGCCCGTTAAACCACAATGCTATAGGACATCAGGCCATTTGACCACAAACCCCCATCAGACACATCAGGCATCCTGTGGCAATATAGCGCCCGTTACAACTGACCCGTAACATGTGGCCCAACTACAACTAAATTGTGGCTGAATTATTGATACAGTGGCGTCGGCCGCTTTGCAAGTGGGGGCATGAAAGGGAGCCAACATGGGAATGGTCTGCTAATTTTATATGGGAGCCTCAGGGCACATTCCTCCCAGTGAAGACCAAACATATTGACATATGTGTGTAGGGGGAGAAGCTGTATATGATATCAGCCTGGCGCTGAAGGAGAAAAACGGACAATATGACTCTCCACATAGACCGGACCTGAGTCTACATGTCTCTAATTTTTCAGTGAATATAGCTCTGCAATCTGAGAATGTGAGCGCTAAGGTTATGCATGCATTGTATTGGTTGGCAGGTTTATACAATATCCCTTTCTCTTCTGCTCTCCTGCTTTTGAGATCGCTCCCGTGGAATCATTACAGCTAAACTGTCTGTTTCACATTCATTTGTCAGTGTAATATCAATACAGTACGGAGAAATGGGCTATGAATTGTGATGTATGGGATCAAGTCTTTAGAAGGGTAGACGGGTGTGGGGGGGGCGGGAGAGGCTGTTTGTAGCTAAGCCAAGGTTGTTGACCATCAGTGAGCTGGCTGGTTAATTTCTCTAGAAATGTCCAAAAGCCTTTGTGTCCTCAGCGCACTTTTATTTCCACCTCTTGGAATTGTGATGACCGTGCCTCGGGGCGACAGAGACACCTTGAGGAGCGCCCACCTTTAAATCCGCTGCTCCATGACTTCAACCATGACCCCTCGCTGGAGGGATCCCTCAGGCGAGATTTAAACGAGCTCCCCCAGGTCCGCAGCGGCTCCTCTTTTCACCGTCACGTTTTTAAAGACCTGAATTGGTCCCTGTCTGAAATGTATTTGAATTAAAAAAGAGAAGATTTGGATAAATTGATATAAAATCTTACATATGTGGGTAAATGTGCCGTGAGATGTATGTGTTAACAGTGTGCCAGGGAGAAGAAAGGGGCTGATTTTGCAGTGACTGTGTCAGAAAGACAGAAGGAATGCTGGGGGCCCCTGCGACCCCCTTTTCCTTCCGTTCTTTCCTTCTTTCTTTCTCTTTTTCTCCTTTTTTTCTTTCCATCCTTATGCACACATTAGAAGGGAATCCCAGCGCTCAAAATAAAAATAAAAACACATTTACTGTATTTGCATGTCATCAGACTCCAGGTGGTTTCTCCTTTTAATTCTAATCTATTCATTTTGTTCCAAATCTTAAAATACCGTTAAATACCAGCGCTCACATTTTTACAATTCTCCTCTCTCTCTTTTTTGCTATTATGGAGGACGAAAGGCGAGAAAAGCATACAATATACAGGCTATTGATCCACGCCCATCACTGCAGAAAAAAAGTCAGTTCAGGGGGTGGGGGAACGGAGGGGGACTGGACACAGCGATCGATAACCTACTCTATCAGCCGTTTCCATGGCAACCGGCCGAGCAAGGACAGAGGGCTGCCATGCATTTTGCACCTGTCTATTTCATATACCTATTGTGATAATGAAAGTGTCAGGGAAACGAATGCAAAGGTGATGCGGGGCACCAGCCCAGCGTCAACTTCCACAATTAAAGAAATTACATAAAGGTTAATAGCTCGCTGGAAAAGAGAGGTGAAAATCGGGAGCGAGGGCGGGGGTTCTGGGGGGATTTCGGTGACCTCCTCCTCTCCCTGATGTGGGTTGAAGGACGCTCGAAGGCAAACTAGGTTGCAGCAAGTCGGGTGCAAATCCGGATGCCTGAGTTCTGGGTTATTTTCAGAAAAACATGCACAGATGACCGTTTGAAATCGGCAGTTGTTTCCTGACAGTGGAGATGGGGCCTCTTTTGTGGTTGACCCCAATTTGGAGGTCGAGCAAGCATGATCAATGTGCTGGCCATTAGCTCACCATGAGCAACTGTAGGCACAAGAGCAGCAAAATATAGCAGGGTGGATACAGAAAAGGAGTGAGGAACGAAGGAGGGAGGGAGCGGCGCTGTTGGTCGAGGTTAGCCGACGCTTTCTCCAGATCAAAATCCTGCAGGCCGAATCACACAGACTGTCAGGAGAACTTGACACCCAGACAATCACCGAATCACCGTCTGTCTGACCGTGGTGGGCATTGAACTTCCAAACCCCTTTGAACCGGAGGCTCATTGGCTCCAGAGCAGTGGCGCTGAGCTGGGTCGGTCTAAGTGAAGGGGATAGATATCATGATCTGGGGCCTGTGTTGATCATGTGCCATATTGATCGGCAATCGAAACTACTGCTGAAAACGCAGGATTGAGCGGGAAGGAGCGAGAGTGAATGGGAGGGAAGGCAATCGGCTGTGGCTTCTCGCTACGGTCAATGGCTGTACCAGGCTGCTGTGGTTGTTGACACTGCGGAGGAGGAGGAAATTTCGGTTTCAGAGAGTGTCGTACACCACGAGTGCAACGCGTCCCGCTTACATGCTTGTCTTTGAGGGTTCCCCCTCTGTACTGTTGTATTCTGGTCTATGCAGCCGCCATGAATGACAAAATCACAAACCGCAATGGATTTGCTTAAAATGACAGCGGAGTGAAACTCGAGCACGAGCGCAGCATGTCGGCGAGTGGCAAGCTGCACCACGGTGGACGACGCGGAGGTTGACTTCCAGCACCAGAGGCACTCTGTGTTTTGTGAGCTGTGACAGTGAGCTATTGACGGGCACGTGGCTCTGCAGTGTTGTTCAGGGACCACTGGCCACTGCACTGACCTTTGACACCCCATCCATGCACTGGCCTTCATTGTTAGGGGAGAAGGAGGAAGAAGGAGGAGCAGGAGGAAGATGGAGTAGAGGGGGAATAGATGACCCTTGGGCTCCTCGCGTTTGGATTCTCCCTCCCCCACAGCCTCACCCCTCCCAAACCCAACACCTCCATCCATCCATCCCTCCCTCCCCCTTCCCTTACCCCCTCTCACTCCATACACACTCCACCTCATGCCGATCAATGACAGTTTCATGTGGCTTCTCTGGGCCTGCAGTGACGTGTGTCCTATTGATTTATCGACATTACTCCAGGCAAGCGAACCCAGAAGCCCCCTCTCTCAGTAGGCAGCCAGGCTCCAGCCCAGCAGAGGCGTACCTCCCCCTGCGCCGGGTGGGCCCATGCCAAGTCATCCAACTGTACCAGGCTCTCTGGAAGCAGCAGCGCATTAGCTGCACACAACCAAACAGTATTTTTGTGTGGATGCATGTCTGCGTATGTCACTGAGAATGCTTTTAAGCACCACCCCCTCCCTCTGCCCATCTAGTTTCTGCCTGTCCCCCCTAATTTCTCCTGCACTCTACGGGACATGTAATGGGGACAATGAGTGAGACACCCTGGCACTCTCAACACATTTACTGTCGCCTCCGATTTCCAGAGGCGACTATTCCACTTTTATGGTTAAAAGGTTCTTTTCTTTCGTCCGTGTCAATGTCATGCCTCTGTGGCCATGGCCCATCCTTGTGGCTATTTCTCTCATCTGCCCCTCTTCCTATCTTTTACAGGGGTGGGGGTGAGATCAGACAAGCCCATCCTTTTACACACTACACCCACCCCCCCAGGCTCTCCTGTGTCCAGTGAAAGGCCAGTGGATTTAGCGAGAGGAGGGGTAGAGGGCAGCTGGACACTCCCCGTGGCCTGGCTAGCCGCTGATGTGGGGGTCGTAGAGGGGGGGGCGATCCAACACCATTAGGATAGGACTGCTGCGATGGCAGCTGGCCCTAAAAAAGAGAAGGAGGAGGGGAGTCAGGGGAGGCTCAGAGATCAGTGACCTGGCCACAGTGTCCAGCTGGGGGGTCATTTCACGGCCCACCTCCAGCCACGTGCTGGATGACCATCTGGGGATCTGACAAACCCCACAACAGCATCATCGTCTTAGTTGCAGGGATGACCAACAACAAAAGTCAAGAAATCTGTCAGCCTGATCTGGAGAGAGGTGGGAGGGGGCACTGCAGCTGCCTGTTGTTGTTTGGCATCAAGTGCGGTGCGCATCTGCTGTTTAATGCAATGCAGTGCAGAGTTTGCACCTCACAAGTGCTCTGATTACATTGTTTGATTGCAGGTACCCAGTCTCTCCACTACTTTACATTAGTTTGGGCTGTGTAATGATTATTTTCAAATTATGTGTTTTTTGATATAACATTTATCAGAAAATAGGTCATGTCCCAGAGGTCAACATGACGTCTTCAAATTGCTTGTTTAGTCCAGTCCCCAACAATATTCAATTTAATATGATTAAAAACACAGAATATCAGCAAAATCTAACATATGAGAAGCTCATATTTTTGCCTGTACTGGTTCATTGATTATGAAAATTGTTGTTTTTCTGTCTATCTCACAGAAATGTGATTGATTGATTAATCGTTACTCATCTGATGTTACCTTCCATGGGTCTATGTCCTTCAATGAAGTTTAAATATCTGTTTTTACTGTACTACTGAAAAGTGGAATCCCTTAAGGGATAAAGGTGTTTTTTTAAATAGGATTCCACCTCTAAAGTGCAGAAGAGCACAGGGGGTCACTCAGCAGTCCAGATGGACCACCAGATTCTCTTTTAGCTGAGCCGTTCAGTTTGATGGCCCTGATCGGAGAACAGATTAGCACTGGTTTGTTGTCAGTGCTAACCTCACCCCTCCTTCTCCCCCCTTTCCTCCTCCCCTCCTTTCTTCCTCCTCCACCCACTATCCTCCCCCATCCTTTCATCAGCCTCTCCTTCTCCCCGAGCCTTCTGTCTTAAACTGTTTAAGGTGATCGAATTTTTTACCATCCTCCCAATGTGGTCGGAGGGGATCAAGGGTTGCTGACCCCAGCCTGATTGTAAAGGTTGTGGGGGAACCTCCATAATAAATAGAGGTCCTGCTAAACAGATCTGACCTTCTAGATGTTTCTAGGAGCTTAAAAATCTCAGTTTTTATTTTAGGGGGATCCTGTAATCCCTTTAACATTTATCATTGTTCTGCTAATGAAAGTGATCTTTGTGTTCATGTCTGATAGGTTTCTAATTAGATTCACATAGACCCATGTGGATATGATCCAAAGGATGCGCCATGGGAGGATTGGAGTGGTGGAGTTATTGCTCTAAGAAACACCGGAGTGGTCCAATGTGCTGAAAGAAATTCATAAATGTGGTGGAGGGGTGGGGTGGTGCTGCAATTGTGCACGAGTGTAATCTTTGGTCAGCACTTCTTCATGGCCGATACCGCGTTAGGAAAGAAATCCTCTTCTGAAATTTGATTAATTGCTGTCTCTCCGCCTCTCAATCCAAACATTGGTGGAAATGGCGGCCAGTTGACAGGACAGATACATCAGCCTGGAGAGCTGCGAGCCCCTGGCAAGCAGAGGCATTTCTTATCCTGTAACAGGATATCCACATACAGCGAGGTGTGGAAAAGTGAGAACTGCATCGTCTTCATTTGGACATAACAAGGGATAGGGGGGTGGGGGGTGGTGGTGGTAGTGTAAGAAGGCGAGGGGAGGGGGGGGAAGTCAGCCAGCCAGCCAGGCAGGCAGCTCGCTAGGTTGGGCCGAGGCGTATCGATTGATTTCCCAATAGCCTCTGGTCCATGAGCGGCGAACCCTGGCCCCGGTTGCTAGGTGACCACATCATCCAAGATGGAGAGTGGGGTGATGAAGGGTGACAGCAGCTCTGAGGGTCAGCGGGGCCACTGGTCATTCTGCAGCCCCTCTGGGACGCTCCGGACATGCAGATAATGCAATGAAACTGGACCTCAACTCGCAGGGAGAGACGAGCGAAGCAGAAACATAGAAAAGGCGAGAGAGGAGAGGAGAGTGCCGTCCACCATCTTTGTTCTACTCGGCTGTGATCAATGCAGAGTCTGTGCATCGCGTTGCAGCTTAATGTATGTTTATGACCTACATCACGGCCAAATGAAATTGGAAAGCAGCTGTTCGGTCAGTTTTATGGAGATCATGTAAGGTTTCAGGTTTCACGTCGTAGAGTTTTCCGCAAAATTTAGATTCTTTGAAAAGATATTTATGACACCGATGCGATTTCAAAGGGGCCGTTGACTATATATGAACATATTGATTTGACAAACAAAGGGCTATTCAAATAGTCATTGCCCAAAACATATTGCCTAAATTTGAAGATGAGGGATATCGTATTTTTACAATCGCCAAAGCAATTTACACAAATGTACAATTTACTAAATCGTAAAAGAGGTCAAGACATTTACTGTCGTAGTTCTGTCAAAATAAAATATGCAGCAATGCGTTCTAAGGGCCCATAGAAAGGAGAGAAATTGTTCATTTATGCATTTTCATTGTATAATTAAATGCAGTGTGTTGTAGTAATGCAGTGATGACATATCTACACATTCATAAAAATGACACCTTGGGTGACAAACTGATTACAGGCATGCAAGTAGAACATTTTACAGCTTTTTATGAAAGTATGACTCATGACAAGACCTCTCCTCATAAAGCAAAAAAATATTTTTACTCATAAAATCTTCCGTTTTAAATGATCAACCAGTGAAACCCTTCGATCTGACAGCAGGATAAATGCTCACTGAACGCAGGCTTCTCACAAACCCTCCGCCATCTCGGAACCGTACAAAAGAAAAATACTGTAAACATGAACTGGCCATAATCTATATCACATATTCCACAATGATACATGATACCGTAGCGCTTTTCTACATATCGATTGTTCCACCGTGCGAGTGAAAAATGATACGGAGGGCAAAAGAGAAGATGAAGAAGCAGGAGGAGGAGGAGAAGGAGGAAGAGAAGAAGAGGGGAGGGGGGGTGGATATAAACTGGGAGACAAATGTAGAAGGATCTACATCACACTGTAAGCTGTGCACTGAGAGAGAAGTTACCAGAAGGCAAAAAAGCAGCACAGAAGGGGGTGGGAGGTTTTGTGTGTGTGTCGGTGTGTGTGTGTCGGGTTGAGGGTCACGGGGAGAAACCCATCCAGTCGGCCCTGAAAGGCCACCTTGCGTTCTGGCTGCTGCTTGTGTTCTTCCTGTATGAAGGATTTCCCTTTATCCTGTGCCATGCCTCTCATGTCCTCCTCAGAAGGAGCCTGAGCGTTTTCATGTCTGTTGGAGTTCCATATCCCGAGGAGGGAGGACTTATGTGTCTCTGTGTGCGCTTGTGTATTTTCCTCCCTCCTATCTATTAATAATATTGGGGAGAGAGAGAGACAGGGAGATAGAAGTGGATGTTTGCTTTGGTACAAGGCGAGATGTTTCTCTGTTTGCAGCCCTAAGCTGTGCGAGTATTCAGCTCTTAAATATTCCCTTCCCTTGTGACTCCAAACTATCTCTCGCCCTAAAGGGCTGCATGGACCTCCCTGGCCAAATATCAACATACCTTTAACAGCAACTGGCAACCAAGATTTTCAAATGGGAGGATTTAGGTCCTGGATGGAAAAAGAGTGAAAGTGGAGAAAAAGAGGGGAAAAGTAGAAAAAACCACCGTGTCTCAAACGTTTGGGAATTTATTATGAATTATTGTTACGTTTGGCCCCAAGGACTCAACCTAAAAT
This sequence comes from Bovichtus variegatus, assembly GCA_943593645.1. Lineage (NCBI taxonomy): Eukaryota > Metazoa > Chordata > Actinopteri > Perciformes > Bovichtidae > Bovichtus > Bovichtus variegatus. Next base: position 14,196,074 of record CALSCE010009506.1, on the reverse strand, counting down.
CCTTGACAAGTTGGCTGAGTATGTTAACTCTTCTGCCCAAAACCTTGATGTCATTTTTGATTCTGATCTTAGCTTTGAGGAACGAATCCGTTTGACAGTTTGATCCAGTTTGATCCAGTTTGATCCAGTTTCCTTTAGCTGTGGACAGTTTCCTCTGGCCCCGTGGTCTGGAGGAAGTTATCCACGCCTTGGTCTCTTGTTCCCAAAGCTTCTGTACATAGTATTACAGTATACGTAGAATACTGTTTTCCGTATATGTTAGTATTCATAAGTAAGTCTTCCTCGTCCCTTCTTATGGCACCAAAATAAAAGCCTGTATTCCCACTTCATTTGCCTCCAGTGCCGTGTAGAATTGATTTCAAAATATTACTCTTTGTTTTTTTAGGCATCCAATGGCCTCTTCTTACGTTTCTGACCTTTCCAACCCTCACATCTCCTCAGCGTCTCGTCTCAGGACCTATCACTGTTGGATGTTCCACGTTTAAGACGGAAACCAAAAAGTCCTCAAGACTTAGCGACAAAATCCGTAGTTTGTCCCAAATACCAGAAGGACAAGATTTTGTCTTTACAAATGACCATAACAAAACTGATTCATATGATCTGCTGCCACAAACATTACTTGGTTACGGTTCGGGAAAGATCCTGGTCATGTTGAAATGTTGTTTTTGTGGCTCGTGCCACTATCTTCCTTCACACCAAAGGTTAGGAGCAAAAGAAAACCAGCGTTAACTGTTTGTAAGGAACAATGTCAAAGCCTCGTACTTATTTTGACCGATCCCTCGAACCCAAACTCCCCCATATAAGGTTTTGCGTGAGCGTACTTCCACCTTTGCTTCTGCCATAATTTGCATGGCCACAAGATGTCCTTGTCTGGTAAACAAGGTCTATTAAGGCATTTGAACAAACGACCAATGCTGCTGTTTCTCTGTCAGAGAAACGCAAAAGGAGTCGAGCCTCTGCTCTCTCCTAGTCTGTGGAACAGCCTTCTCTCTGAGCAGTGCCCTCACACTTGAAACCTTTAAGTCTTGCCTCAAAATCCATTTTTACTCCTCTGTATTTGGACCTGCGTCACTACACCACAGTGTGTGTTCTACGCCCGTGCTGCTTGTTCTCACCGGGGCACTTTTTCGCTGTTTTAAAATGTGCTTTCTAAATAAAGTGACTTGACTAAATCACCACTGAGGGCCCCTGCACCCAAGACAGTCCTCCAGCTGTGTATTTGTGTGTGTGTGTGTGTCAATGTGTGTGTATGTTTAGCAGCAGAGAGCGAGGGGGAGGTGGATGGAGATGGTATCAATCGCCAAGCCAGGCCATTGAATGTATTGATTAGTTACCTTTCTTATTAACATGCTGATTAAAGAGAGAAGGGAGAGAGAGAGAGAGAGGGAGAGGGAGTGAAAGAGAGTCGGACGAGGCTGCACACACACACACACTTCCTCGCCTCGCCTCGGACGGACGGACGGAGAGGAAGCAGCAGCCGCGGCCAAGAAAGAGAAAAAGGACGCAGAGTGGATTTAACAGCCGAGCGAGGAGAGAAAATCAGGGAATAATTGGGAAGAGGAGGAGAGAGGAAAGCGAGATGCAAGAGAAGAGGAGGAGGAGGAAGAAGAGGAGGAGGATGATGATGAGGAGGGGGAGGAGGGGGGGGTGCAAAGGGGGGGCCGACCTGACTGGAAAACCAAGGAAGCAAAGAGAGAGAAGCCCTGCTGCCTTTGATCCCCCACCGAGTTACACTGGCTGGAGAGACTAACACACACTTTTCGGCTGTGAGACACACACATTTACACCCACACGCTCACACACACACACACACACACACACACACCTGCAGCATCACTTAAACACACACACACGCTGTGAGGCTGACAGGCCAAGGGCGAAAGCATGCATTATCGTAACAGAAAATAGCTCAGTGTGTGTGTTCGTGTGATCAATATGTAGGTGCTTTTTAAACTCTACTTCTATCACTGAGCGACCATGTTAAGCAGCGTGGAGTGAGGGATTTCTTGAAATGCACGCTAAGGTTTTTTTCAGAGAAAGGCATTTTTTTTATTCCGGGAGTGACCGGAAGGTGTGGAGGGCAAGACGGTGGGGGGGGGGGGGGATGCAGAGGATGCAGGGAGACGCAGACTTGTTTATTTGTATGTTTGCGTCGAAGTGTTTGAGTGGGTGTGTCTGCATGTTTCGTCCAGGGTTTTCTTATGCACGGCAGAGGAGGAGGGATGTTGGAATACTTCACTAGAAAGCAGAATCAGACCAGAAAGTGTGCATGGTGTCTTATCTGAGGGGGGGGTGATGAAGGCTGTGCAGCCTGCGGTGATAACACTACAGGCCTGAGAGTGCATGTGTGTTGCACAGGCCTTGTCTTGTTCACATTTCTGTTTTTCTTGTGTGTGTATGTGTGTGTGTGTGTGTGTGTGTGTGTGTGTGTGTGTGTGTGTGTTTATGTCAACTCTCATTCTATGAAATTGGCTCGAGAGATGTCTCACTCTGCTCCTGTTTTACCGTGTAAATTAGAAAACAGCCCAAAAAATGTTTCCACTTGAGATTGAAGTCCTTGATTTATATGAACGAAAGCTGCTTTTTTCTTTCTCACTGTCCTATTTAGTGACTCGCTCACTTACTTACTGACTTACTTACTTACACAGTCTTTATTTGACATGAACAGTCTTTCAAAAATGACGTGAAAAAAAAGGACTTTTGACACATTTTCTGTATTAGTAATCTGTAGGCCTAATAGGAATCAAACAGTTATGCAAATGATATTAATGGTCATCACGTGACAGCATGTCAGTCTCCAGTTAACACCCCAGAAAAATGGAATATAGGCTATTAATTATAATTTAAAAAAAAGGTTTTAATCATTGGGGTTAATGTGTAGCTGGAGTGCTAAAAACTAATATTATATATTAAATTAAAGGCAGAACAAAACAAAATGTAACTGAATAAATACAAGGAAATAAAAGCAGAATTCCTGCTGGTTCACACTGTAAACTTGCAGGAAGTGTTTCACTGAGTAAATGACATCTGTATTTTTTTTTTTACATTTAAATCCTCTTTAAAAACTTCTCCACCTGTAGCTTCATTTACTCTCCTGCTGCATGACTAATGATGAGACCAGCATCCACTCACTAAAAAACTTTTAAAAAACTTCTAATGGGCACTGAGCTAAGAGAGAGAGAGAGAGAGAGAGAGAGAGCGAGAGAAGAGAAAGGAAATAAACTCAGACAAGTTTCAACTCATCGACCTTTGCACCCCCTTGAGCTCCATTTTGCATAAATTAAACACTTTCTGTCTCGAGCCACCACATAATTTCATTTGC
>CALSCE010009506.1:14168254-14192352 GCA_943593645.1 Bovichtus variegatus | reverse complement strand
GAGTGGGTGTGTCTGCATGTTTCGTCCAGGGTTTTCTTATGCACGGCAGAGGAGGAGGGATGTTGGAATACTTCACTAGAAAGCAGAATCAGACCAGAAAGTGTGCATGGTGTCTTATCTGAGGGGGGGGTGATGAAGGCTGTGCAGCCTGCGGTGATAACACTACAGGCCTGAGAGTGCATGTGTGTTGCACAGGCCTTGTCTTGTTCACATTTCTGTTTTTCTTGTGTGTGTATGTGTGTGTGTGTGTGTGTGTGTGTGTGTGTGTGTGTGTGTGTGCGTGTTTATGTCAACTCTCATTCTATGAAATTGGCTCGAGAGATGTCTCACTCTGCTCCTGTTTTACCGTGTAAATTAGAAAACAGCCCAAAAAATGTTTCCACTTGAGATTGAAGTCCTTGATTTATACGAACGAAAGCTGCTTTTTTCTTTCTCACTGTCCTATTTAGTGACTCGCTCACTTACTTACTGACTTACTTACTTACACAGTCTTTATTTGACATGAACAGTCTTTCAAAAATGACGTGAAAAAAAGGGACTTTTGACACATTTTCTGTATTAGTAATCTGTAGGCCTAATAGGAATCAAACAGTTATGCAAATGATATTAATGGTCATCACGTGACAGCATGTCAGTCTCCAGTTAACACCCCAGAAAAATGGAATATAGGCTATTAATTATAATTTAAAAAAAAGGTTTTAATCATTGGGGTTAATGTGTAGCTGGAGTGCTAAAAACTAATATTATATATTAAATTAAAGGCAGAACAAAACAAAATGTAACTGAATAAATACAAGGAAATAAAAGCAGAATTCCTGCTGGTTCACACTGTAAACTTGCAGGAAGTGTTTCACTGAGTAAATGACATCAGTATTTTTTTTTTACATTTAAATCCTCTTTAAAAACTTCTCCACCTGTAGCTTCATTTACTCTCCTGCTGCATGACTAATGATGAGACCAGCATCCACTCACTAAAAAACTTTTAAAAAACTTCTAATGGGCACTGAGCTAAGAGAGAGAGAGAGAGAGAGAGAGAAGAGAAAGGAAATAAACTCAGACAAGTTTCAACTCATCGACCTTTGCACCCCCTTGAGCTCCATTTTGCATAAATTAAACACTTTCTGTCTCGAGCCACCACATAATTTCATTTGCATAAAGAACGCGGAGCCAATTATAAAGGAAGATATTTACATTTTATATGAAAAATAGTTGTAGGGCAAATAGGAGGCTGTTTAAAATGCACGGATCGATACTCACTGGCGCGCGCTCATGTGGGACACGCGCTCACACACACACACACACTATTTCTAAATGAATAATAAATAATAAAATAAAAGCTTTTTATTTATTTTTTTTATAAAAGCAAAAAATATCCCTGCAGCGATATTTTAGACAATTTAATTTAATTTATTCCAAAAGGAAACTAATGTAGCAAAAAAACAGTCATCAACTGAATATTCAAAAAATATTTACCCTCGTGTGATGTTTGATTCTTGCAGGTGAAACTAGTTTTCTGCTCGTTTTTTTTTTTTTTGTTGCCCCTCCAGTACTCGCCGCTGCTGCAGCGCATTATTGGCTCATCTGCACAGGAGGCGATTCCAGTGAATTAAACGAGGGCATTTGCATTAATCCAGATATGATCGATAATAACATTATTCACGCTGCGAAATCAAGTTCCACATCATGGCGTACACGATCATTACTGCAACTAAACCCGCAAATAATAGAGGAAAATAATGTGATTATCATTCATTCACTAGCTTAAAGTTTCCAGCAGCAGCTCTAGTGTTTTACATGTTCGACCTGATGGAGGCAGATGGAGTGTGTGTGTGTGTGTGTGTGTGTGTGTGTGTGTGTCATTTTAATTTCATCTATTTATTTGACTTTTTTTTAAGGACATCATCTGTTTTGAATTGTACTCTAATAGTGCCTTGTGTGAATATAAGAGACTAATCAGCCGTTTTGGGGGATTTATTCAGAAATCATAATATAAAACGATGCTTAATTTGAATGTATTTTTGCTATAATATAAAGTGTGAAGTAAAATAAAAAATAAATACCCGTTAAGCAGCTGTTATTAGTCAACAGTGTGATCTGTGAGGCAGGTAGAAGTGTGTGTGTGTGTGTGTGTGTGTGTGTGTGTGTGTGTGTGTGTGCAGCAGGCCACACGCTGTTAATGCAGATAAACTGAAGGCCCGCGTGTTACGTGTGTTTACATCACGCCCTGTAAAAAACTAAAAAGGAAAAAAAGACGGTTCATGAAAAAGATCCATTAGAATCATGTTAATCATTCTAATTTCTATGTTGCATAACAGATCAGATGAGACCATTTATCAGCTCATAATCATCAATATTTATGTTACACACATTCAGAGCTGCAGGTTAAAGCCTGACTCACCTAAATGTGTTGGAGTACCATTATTATTATTATTGTTATTATTGTTATTATTGTTGGTTATTTGTTCTTCTTCTTTTAGATGTAATCCGGTCAAATTAATTCAATTATCGATTATTCACATTGCGATCTGTGTAACGCCAGGTCTCGTGGTAATAATTGATTTTATCGATTGGTTAGGGATGGGAGGGAAATAAAAAAAAAAGGGAGTTGACAATAAGCAAAAGGAAGAGAAAAACAGAACAGTGTCAGATTAACACAGCATTACTACACATCATATTTTAAAAGTATTCCTTTCAAATTAGATTACTGTTTCATGGTCAATAGTCATGATGGAAAAAGGCATTAATATATTTTCCCTTTTGTTTGTTTTTTTAATCGAAATATATATTGTTCATTTAATTTTTTTTTCAGATACTTTCATTTGTATTGTGACTGTCGTCTCTATATTTTCCAATAAAACGTAGAAAACAAAAGCCTAAATATTATTTACAAATACATGATATTACTACTGGTTACCTTAAAAAAAAAAAAAAAGAATAAGAAATGTGAAACATAAAACATGGATTTAAATGCTGAGCCATGAAAAACTTGCCATTGACAAAAAAAAAAAAAAGAAGATAGAAATAAAAAATAAAAATAATAACAATAGTCATTTTTATGGTAATAACAATTGTTATTTGGTTTTACAGGCATTGTATAGATATTAATACAAATATAATAGAGTAAGAAAATGTTGTCATATGTGGAGAGTTTAACTTCACATCAGCAGCTGCACAAATAAAGTGTTCCTATATCTGCTAATCTGCACAAGTTGTTTCTGCTGTAAAACCATTATTTTAAAAACAATAATATCACACATTAAACACCACAGCCTGTAAAGTCAACTTCATGCAATAACGTAAATAAATACAACTTTAGAGACACTGCGAGCAACAGGATTTCAGATTCACTTTTGCTTTTAAACAAAGTTGATTCTAAAAATTATTTTAAAAAAAGAAGCAGAGTGGCATCTTGAGGAAATTACTATTTTTTATTTCTAGCAAGCAGAAATCACATTAAATTATTTTTATTTTTATTTTTTTTACAATCAGCACGTGGACAAGACAGATGTGTGCGTCTTTGGCACGCAAATAGGTGGAGGAAATAAAAAAAAAGGAAGTGTGTTTTGGATGTTTCATGCAATGTGTTGCACCACGAAGAAAACTAACAAAACCTCAAATATTGACAAAGCAGTCACGCGATTTGAACTGAAGAGTTTAGTTTCGATGACGTCCAGAATGCCTGTAAACGCAGACATGCAGAGTTCTGCATACAGTGGCTTTAGGCTACAACAGTAACATGAATAAAAAGTTAAACTGCAGTAGAAACGGATTTCGGTGCATATGATGAGATAATTACCACCAATACTGATGAAAAACATTAATTTTAGCGCCCTGCACATAGTGTTGGATTCACACCTGAAGCATTTATTTCGACACTTTATTTGTCTGCATTCTTTTTCCTTCCTGCTGAAGTTTGTTTTCAGTATTTGTTTGTCAAATAGATTTTTGTCTCAAAAAGTGTTGAATAAGGTTTTAATTAAATACTTTTTTTTTTCTCTCCTTTGCAAAATAGGAAGTGTAACAACTGACTGTATTGTGATATCTGACAATAAATAACGCGAGAAATGAACCTGTGCTTGTGTGTTTTGTATGTATTATGCACTTTATTATATGTATATGTGTGTGTGTGTGTGTGTGTGTGTGTGTGTGTGTGTGTCTGTGATTAAATAATGCATGGGATATCCAGATTAGATGGAAACAAAACGACCCATTTAGAGTTAGAATCAAAACCCTGCAGCAGGAACAACAACAGCAGCATCATCATCTGTTTTTCACAAAATGACGATTATAATTAGAAATATGGAAGTTAAATATATATGATAATCATAAAATAATAATAATAATTATAATCATTATTATATTTTCAGCTGGATTTCTATCCAGGCGAAAACACACAGGTCATCAGAAGTAGAAGGAAGCTGCTCCCCTGATGAACGCCGCATAAAAACCGTCATTTTGATTATTTTCCACCTTTTTCGCTGCTGCAAACAGGGAGTCAATATCTCATTCAAAACTGCAACCCCGCGCGTGCGCTCCATCTATTATCATTTACCAATAAGTGATCACGTTTACTCGGTGATTAAACTGCAGATTTGAGGGGCGAGTGCAAAGTACAGGATGAATAATGTCGCGCTGTAGATTTCTCCTCCGTCCTTCTCCTGCCGCAGCTCGGAGGAAGGTGTGCAGGCCTTGTGGGGGGGCCAGCATGCACCGCACGTCCATGGCTGCAGAACACACCACGCTTCTGCTCATTTTTTTTTTTCCATTTTCGTCTAATAAAAGCTGAATTTATGAATCTTGACAAGTCACTCTTCACTTGGCTGGGAACTCATCTGCTCTGGGAGCAGACATTTCTCTCCCTCCTTCCCCCTTTCTTTCCCACTGAAAACACCCACAAATAAACCAGTTTTTTTTCGTTTGGCTCATTCTATTTATTTTCCTTGCACATGCATGGTCATTTTAAGGTCACAGCAATGTCACCTGACCCCTGACCTCCTCGCTATTGGCTGCTTGTTATATTGGCGGTGCAGCCTTTGACGCAGCCACACACGTCCCTCAGGATGAAAGCATCAGCTAAATGGTTAAAATCTAAACACACTCAATATTGGCTTTAGATTAAAAGCTTATTCTGCACCCACCATATTGAAAGTCACTTTGCATGAGAGCTGCGGCAAAATGTCTCAAATGTGAGTCTTCCTCGTTATATTTATTGCCTGTGTTGGTAATGGAGGGTTTGAAGCTTCTGATGCTCTTCACTGTAAGTCCCTCTGAGAGCATCAGCTAAATGGCTGAAATGTAAATGTTTTGGCTGTAATGTTGCTGATCGTGCTGCTGCTCGAGAGTGACTCCAGATGAGAGCACAAGCTAAATGCTTCAAATGGAAATGGCGTTGCTGCTATTTGGAGCTCATTGTGCAGTTACATTCATCAGTTAGACGAGTGGAATGTGGATATTCTTCTTCATCAGAACTCCTCATTAAGCAGGAATGTAGGATTTCTTTCCTTCCCAGTATGACACTATAAGTGGCTGAATGTGTTGACAAACCCAGACCCTGAACGCCCCGCCGAGTGTCAGCTTCCCTTCAGGCCTGCAGTGTACAAAGTTGTGGGGCCTTGCAGCTCCAGTGTCAGGCTTCCTTCTCGGATTTTCCAGCCACAGAAGGTGAACTTTCACCCCGACCTCCAAAAGGATCTTTTTTTTTTTTCTTTTTTTTTTTTAGCTCTGTAGCCGTTGACCATTTTACCTCCAGCTACTCGCCATCCATACACGCATCCCTCCGTGCTGGCTGCGCGCGGGGTGGATCGATAGGGCAGCATCTGCTCCGGGAAGCCGGCGGTCCCACACCGCGCACCGCTCCGCTGTTTCCAAACGCCAGAACTGCTCATCTCTGAAAATTAAACTGACAGACAGATATGATTAGTATGCGCTCTGCCTCCCTGCTTCTGTCTGTGCGCTTCCCTCTGAAGCCGGGGCGCGCGCAAACATGCACGCACAGGCCTGACCATGCAGACTAGATGCATATGTATGCCTCTTATATGCACATACAGGCGCGAGTACATATACACGGACACCAATCTTACGTGAGCGCGCTCATACGCAAGCATGCACGCATTCAACCAAAGTGCACACACGTACAGGCCTGCATGCACGCACACATCACATGCACGCTCTCATAGGCCTAATTGAACACACACAGTCACACACACACGTACAACACACACACTCATAAATTAGACACACATTCAAGCATACATATGGCATGCTAAATTGCCACAAAATTACATTCATTTGACACTCTTGCACGTGCACACGGGCACGCGCTCCCAGCAGGCTGGGCCTGCAGTGTGTCTGCTCGGTGCTGCAGCAGCAGGTCGAGGGTCCTTTGGAAAAAAAGGGTCGCATTGATCTCGTTGAGGGACTTTCCAGACTGAAGTGTTGGCCGTGTGAGTGAATGAAGGCACGTGCTGAGTGCTGATTAAGAGCTGTGCTAAACACAAGCGTCACTTGACAGCTTTTATTCCTGAAAGGTGGGACAAGAGGGGGGGGGGGTAATGATAATAAATACAAAAATATTTGTGGAATGTCTGCTGCTAAAAAGAAAGAAATGCAGCTTGTGGCCTGGTGTGGAGATGATGCACGGCAGAGTGGAAATGGATGGATTTTTTTCTGGGATCAATAAGTTAGTGAGGCGATTTACATAATTGCATATTCACCCGTTCACTCGTTTTTTTTAATTTTTTAAATCACCTCGGGGCCTTACAATCTAGCACTGCACTGATGTTGTGAATTAGAAATACACGTACAAGTTATTATACAATTCTAATAATAATAATAATAATATTAATAAAACAAGAACAGTAGGAGAAATGCTTGTTTATTATCTAGCTATATCATTTTCCATCACCATGGTACAGATCGTTCTTCACAGTCACAATAGCAGCAGCAGCACTTGTTACATAAAAACGAACAAAACGACATTAGCTGCAGCTTGTGAAAATCCATTGATCAGATACAATAAATAGCACAGCGCAGCACAATGAGCAGGATGTGCGCACATAATTCATAAGTTGTACACGCAATCAGCTGAAGAAGGTTTAACCTGTGGGGTTATGAGGAAAGGAGCATCTCCACCTCCACACCTCCCCCCCCCCGTCCCCCCCCCCCCCCCCCTCCCCCCGGAGAGAAAGGGTTAATTGGAGTAGGAATTTCATCGCACATCTGTCAGATTTTTAAGGCCGTGACGCACTGAAAGCAGAGAGTCAATGTGAGCAAGGGGGAGGAGGAGGAGAAGGAGAAAGAGTTGGTGGTGAGATCGATGAAGTGGCAGGCAGAGGGAGGAGGAGGAGGAAAATCTCACGAGATAATGAAAGAAAAAGAGGAGAGCTGCTAGTGTAGAGCAAAAAAAAAAACGAGGCTAGACCCGGAGATTTTTTGGAGTGGAAAACAAAGACTGGGAAACGGGAACGAAGAGAGCGATCGAGATTCGTCTGTAACCGCAGATGGTTATTTTGCACTGTGGTTTTGGTGAATGTAGCACCCCGGGGCGCAGCGGACCAATTGTGTGAATCTGCAGGGCTGCTCGGCGACACAATCGGAGACATGCACAGGACGGACAACAGCCGCGGACGCGCTCTGAGAAGTGGATAATAAAGGTAGGATTTTGGAGCTCTGTAAAGCTGCACCTATCGATGTTTTTTTTGGTTGTTTTTTGTGTGTCTCTGAATCGCCATCGTGTTTGGTAGTTACTTAACGCATCGTTCAGATTCATTACATGTGGCGTAAATATGCAAACGCGCCTAATACGCACAGCTAATGTCCAGTGCTTCGCGTGCGCCCTACTTCTGTATTCATAACTTTGCATAAGAAGGTAAAAAATCCCCATGTTCCAAAATAAGAAGTGATTAAAACAGTGATATATGGTGTTTTTTTTTTCTCGTGTGTTCCGCGGGATGTGTTTGGTTAAAGAAAAATGACTGAAATGCTTCTATGTTGTTATTGTTTGGGATGCACGAGTGTAATCATATTTATTACTGATGAGACGAAGGCTATTTTCGCTGTTTTCCTTCTGTGTAACGGTGAAAGTTTCAATTCTGCGGAGTAACAGCGCCTGTCTTGTCTCACGCAGGCACAAAAGCGAGGCATCTGCTGAGGAACACAGCTGAGCACCAAAGAGACAAGAGAGCGGAGTGCTGATGCACAAGTGAGAATAAAATCACAGTAAAAGCTCCTGATGCTGTTGCAAACTCGCTTTCTGGGAGTTTGAGGGAGTTTGAAGACAGTACTTAACGTTATCAGATAATTAATTAGACACCCCATAAGCCCGGAAATCAATTAATTCACGAATCAATAAATCCATAGTCTGGTGTAACAAGAGACCTTCCAGACTGTTACCTTCCGGCTGTTGAACAACAACAACAAGAGGAAAGCAACAACACGCAGGGGCAAGAAATACACATTTATTTGTCGAAATTGAAGATGGATGGGAGTCTAGGAGAGATGTCCCTCCACAGCCACTCGGATCTGGCTCACAGCCAGGACGGCAGGGCCATGCTGCACTCACGGGACCTTTCAGCTGCTTTCCCCAGGCCTTCCCTCGGGGGCCCCTCCATGTCTCTGGAGCCCGAGCCCCGTCCGCCGGGCTTCGACCACTCCATGTCGGCACTGGGATACAGCGGCGACTCCCCGTCCAGCTCCGGCAGCACCTACACCACCCTGACCCCCCTGCAGCCCTTTGACGACAAGTTCCACCACCACCACCATCACCACCCCTGCCTGCCTGTCAGCAACGTCATTGGAAGCTTCACCCTCATGCGTGAGGACCGAGGCCTCAGCACCAACTTCTACAACCCCTATGGCAAGGACCTGGCCATGTCCCAAAGCCTGTCTCCCCCCTCCGCGGGTTCAGGCCTGGCCTCCACCATGCACGGTTATGGCAGCTTGGGCAACAGCCCCAACGGCAATGGTGGCCAGATGCTCCACGCCGGCTACGACGTCCACGGGGGGAGCCTCTTCTGCCGGACATCAGATTTTGGCCGTGAGATGTCGCCACCAGGCCTGGGAGGAGGCGACGTGTCAGTGGGGCATCAGCTGAACAAAATGGAGGCTCACCAGCACGCCCCGGGCCACCACCCTCACATCTACAGCCAGCACTACCAGCCCCACCATCACCCAAGCCAGCAGGCCTCCAAGATGGGCGAACACCTGCACTCCTCATCATCCGCCTTGTCCTCGCCCGGCGAGGGCATGCTGTCCGGCTCGCAGGGCGGCGGAGGCGGCGGGGAGGAGATCAACACCAGAGATGTGGCCCAGAGGATCATCACCGAGCTGAAGAGGTACAGCATCCCCCAGGCCATCTTCGCCGAGAGGGTTCTGTGTAGGTCACAGGGTACGCTGTCTGACCTCCTGAGGAACCCCAAGCCCTGGGGCAAGCTCAAGTCTGGCCGTGAGACCTTTAAGAGGATGTCCCGCTGGCTGCAGGAGCCCGAGTTTCAAAGAATGGCTTCGCTCCGGCTGGAGGGTAAGATCTGGCTTTGCTCTCTAGCTGCCTCACACACACACACACACACAGACACACACACACACACACACACACACAGACACAGACACACACACACACGCTCATACAGAAACCACAACAACAAACAGACACACTCTCTCCCCTTGTTTTCCCCAAACACCTTCCTTCTCCATGTCTTCCAAAAAAAAATTCTCCTCTCCAGCAATCAGTATGCAGCTCAGGTGGAGACATGAGGAAAAGCAAAAGCATCATACTGATATTTCCCTTCTTCACACCACTGTGAATGTGCCACTGGTTTGTCTATTGTCTCAACAGCCTGGATACTAAGAACTTAGCAGCATATTGAGGACAGTTTGAGCCAGGAAGGACCATATGTGCCATTCCTTTGTTTACTTAGCTCCCAAACAGCTTCTATTGATTTGTACAGTAGCTACAATAAAAAAAAAAAAAAAGCCACAGACATTTGCCCTCCTCTTAAATGAACCATGAAGATCAGCGTGAGCAGCGGTTGGCAATTTAATCGCTTTTGAGCCCACAAAATAATTTGTGCAGATATGCCATTCTGGAGCGATTGATTAATCCCAGCAGTGATTTATATCGGCTCGGTGTGCGGCTGAAGTTGAGTTGGCAAGGTAGCTGATGCAAATTAGACTTGAGCTTTTGCCAGACGTCTTTTATCAACGTCGTCACCGAGGCAATTACTGCGAGGCTAAATACAAATGTTGTCCTGCGAGGTGCTGCTGTGAGATTCCTCATATCTGGGAAACAAGAGGTTATTGCTGAACTGGAGGCGCATGTAATCTTTAGTGCTGCATCGATCAGTCCCCCAAACTGAAAATTAATTGACATTTATTTTCATAATCAATTAATAAAAGTCACTTATTTAACAAAAATGCTAAACATTTTTTTCTCTTTTTACATTATTGCCAATGAAATACATTGTTGGGGGTTTTGGACTGTCAGACAAAACAGAGAATTTGAAGGCGTCACTTTGGGCTCAGAGAGTTTACGATTTTTACATTTTTCACAATTTTCTGACATTTTATAAACTTTACTTATAGGTTTATTTGGGGGAGGGGGGGGGAAATAAAAAAGAAAGAAATGAATCGATGGCCAAAAAAAAATCATTCGTTGCAGGCCCGGTAGTATTTATACAGATTTCGCAGGGTGATAGATCTTTTTTTTTTTTTTTTTTTTTTTTTTGAAAGGCACATTGTAATCTGCTGCTTGACATTTAATATTCTTCGGGGATGTGGATTGAAGACGCGACAGCACGCTGTACAGTGCCGTGTTACAGTGTTGTCCCTCCACAGGGACCGAGGGCCCATCTGATACATGGAGCACAGAAAGAGATCCAAGTGAACACAGTAATATGAGACGGCCATAGACGAGTGTGCGCGTGTGTGTGCGCGTGCGTGCATGTGTGTGTGTGTGTATCTGCAAGTGGTCTGCTCACTGCAGGGGTCTGTGAGGAGTACGTGTGTGTGAGCCTGCCCAGTTGATCACTGCTTTTCGCTCTCTGTCAGCAGCTCGACTGATTAAGCCCAACAACACAATAGAGTTCATAGGTAATGATTGTGCACTCTTGCAATCCCTTCACAATTATTGATCTTTGATTGTTTGGCTCTGAGAGCACATGTGTACATCCTCCATTCAGCAAAACGTTACAGCAATCACACCCGAACCTCTTATCTAAAGATGAATTATCCGTGGGTTTGTATCTGTAATTTGACAGAAATGTTGTTTGATGAATCTAATCCTGCGACGTGTGAATGCTTTGTATGCAAAACGCTTCTTCCTGCCACACGAAAAAACCTAATCTTCCTCGTGATCAAACAGCTCTTTGTTCTTTTCAGCATATTCCTCATCATCAATCATTCTCTCTTTATTTCGCGGCATCTTTGTTCCCTCATCTTTTACAAACACAAACATTATTTTAACGAGTCAGTACTCCGAGTCTGAGAGAGCCGATCAATCAGGCTCATAAAAAATTAAAGTCCCTACACAGAGAAGTGTGCTAATGTTTGACAATGCTGCTCTCTCTTCCTCTGCTCCCACACACTCTGAAATTGCATATTTAGTTCTTGGCAAAGCCACAATTTGGACAGCTCGGCACTTTTCTACATAACCTACTTTCCGAAGGGGGTTGTTGTTTTTTTCCCCCCCCTGGCCAACCCCCTTTTGTTTAATTACGAGCCTCTATTGATTTCCATGGGAAAGAGCAGCACGCCTTGCCCACACACACCTCGGCCGCATCGGCGAAGACTGGAATTAGAATGCGTGGTGCCCTGTGCTCCCCAGTCTGAAGATAGCTCAAGTGCTTTCTGCTTCACGCCTCAAGTTTTAAGATGATCCTCCTTAATGCAGCGCTCGCTTAAATACATATAAGGCCCTTCAGTGTCAGCCAGCAGCACTGTGTTATTTCCATAACTATGTGTCTGATATACAGAAGGCTGCAGAGCTCCCCGAGTCTGGATGCACAGTAATTATGGAACGTAGTCGCTGCCATTTTGTCTTTTCAAATAATTGTCTTTCTGCAGAGACATTTTGCTAAACACGGAGGAGGTGATCCCTCGGATTTATCCGCAGTATCTTCTGTGTGTGTGTGTGTGTGTGTGTGTGTATGTGTATGCTCTATGGATTACTGCACTGTATATGAGATGCATCTCTAGCCCTACCTCAGGCTGTGGAGGAGGCAATCAGGATTTAGTCGGAGAAGAAGGCAGGATAAAGACCACACAGCCATGCGCTGACACTTAAAGTCAAGGAGGGGGGGATCAGAGACTATAACTTTAAAGATGATGGCCGAAGCCCTTGACTAAAGGTCTAAATGAATAAGAAAGGTCAATGCGGTTTACGTGTCGGCTCCAGTGCCTGCACCACCCCCACAGTAATGAAAGCCACAAAGCCTCGTCCACCTCTCACTGCGTACAGTTCACATTCTACTAGCGAGGCTCAAAGGTCAGAGCCGAATCCATTTGCATATCAGGAATTGTAAACAGGGCGACGTGGCCTTAGCTGCACAGCACCTAACAAACAGGGGTTGTTGTTTTTTTTTTTTTAGTTTTTTTTTTTTTTTTTTATCTGGCTCTTGCAGCTCCCCCCACTCCGGCGCTGAAGGGGTTAACCAGCCTCTGTGGGTCGAGGAGTCTGAGCTGCACAGATTTAATCAATAATTTCTATCAGCCCCTGGCCCAAGAAATCAGCAGGGGGTGGGCTAGGGGCTGCGGGGTGGGGGTGTGTGTGTGTGGGGGGGGGGGGTTCTGGCTGGGGGGGGGGGGGGAGGTTTAGGCGCCGGGGGGTAGGGAAAGGGCTTTCGATCACGTTTCAGCAACACGAGACAGGGGCATACATCATGATTAGGGGCTGTTCCCACGATCATAAGAAGCCTATAGGGGAATATTTATGTCTCCAGGAGTAGCCCCAGCGCCGGGGATTTATAGCATGGTAATTGTGAGCCTTTTACACATGATTACAGCATAAGGAAGCATTTACTTAATGGCCGGCGTTATGATCGTCAGTAAGGGAGAGAGCCGAGGATGGGATGGAGGCGAGGAGGAGGAGGAGGAGAGCGGCAGGACACCCCGACTCCAACAAGCCATAAATCCACGCTACAAGCAAGCGATCCAGCACTATCATGTCATTCCTTTCATTACTACATGAGCTGAGAGTGCACCACTGTATATACCTTCTATAGCTGCAGCCCACCTCCCCACCCCCAACCCACACATATTGATGGTGGGGATGGTGTAACGCCCGTGAAAAATGTAGCATTTGGAGAAAAAAAAAATAAAAAAAAAATAATTTCACTTGTAGTGATATTGACATGCCGCTGACATCTGGGCCTGTTTGGATTTTAATGAGACGTGGCTCGATAACTCTCAGAAATGCAAACGAGCTCTGGATGCCTAAAAGCTAACAGGCACCTGTAATCTCAAGTTGACAAGAGTGCATCCCCGAGTCAAAACATTTCCTTCAGATAATGATTTCAGAGGGGAACGCGCGCGGGGAAATCACAGCGAGATTTATTCATGTCCAGTTGAGTACTTAAGTTTCAGAAACTCAGCTGGATGTCAGAGCAATCAAAGTCCAAAGGTGGCGGGCGCACACACAGGGCTCCCCGCCCCGGCTCCGCTGCTGCTGTTGTGATGGCACTCGTGTGGAAAAGACGGCAGTAAGGTCACACTTATTTCTCAAGCGCTCTGCTAATGAGAGAAATTTGCTGCTGTGAGTTTGAGGAGTGAAGAGCAGGTCATACAGTAAACATCAGCAACCTCGCTGTGTGAGATGTTTCTCAATGGGAAGATTTAAGCCAATCAATCGAACGTGTCGGTGCTGTTTTGAGTGCAAAAGGCAGCATCTTTGGTTTATATAATGTATGTTTGTAGCATGTGTGAGTGTGATTGTGTCTCTGTGTGTGTTGGGGCTTGGATACATGGGATTTCAAGGTTATTGTGAGCGGATATTTCTTTCATATCAAGTCATTTTGGTCAATAATAGAGTACCATAAATCTTGTTTACAAGTGAATTACTATTTATTTAAACACGTTTCCACCAAAGGGGCAACTTGTTTCAAGAATGTTATGAGAATCAAGTTATACGTTTGCTGAGTTCTGCCTTCATTTTCAGTAAAAGTTCATTTGTGCAGGAAACAGGTTGAAATAATCTTAATATTCTGGCAGATTTCTTCACTTTTTGTGAGAAAACATAGACATTTTAGACTCTTTTTCTACACTAAAATGACGATTTCATTTATTTTTTTTACCCACACCTTTTTATTCATCTGATGGTGTGAAACATTCTGAAACAGCATGTAAAATATAGAAACTATTAGTCCCAATTTAACTACATACTAAATAAAAGAAGAGCTTTACAATGAAACCATTACAGCACCGTCACTTTCAGTTAGAAAATACACTTCTGTTTACAGATTCCAGACTTAAAGGCCACTACTCAATAAAAGTCCAGCATCTGCACCAATCCACCGGTCCTCCCTTAGTGTGTGTGTGTGTGTATTTGTGTTAGTGTGTGTGTGCATGCCCCGTTGTGTTGTCTCCACATACACCAATGCTTACACTTAGAAACGCATTTGATACCATCAGCAAAACAGTCGCTCAACCGCACAGTGCTGATTGAAACCTCTTAAAAGTGTGCATTTAGGTAATTGCACGACTCCCCCAAATATGTTTTAGTCCACTTAAGGCTTCTAAACACCCCGGGCAATGCCGACTCTGCTTGTTTCACTCACCCCTGACGTAACCCGCCTTTAATAGAAAATAAATTAGTTCCCCCTAAAGTGATTATTACTCACTCACTGCCGCCACATGTAAATGACTTTTATGAGGAACTAATGATGTTGAAGTGTCCACTAAGGGAAAGGGAAGAGAGAGAGTGGAAGGAGATGGACAGAGAAAGAGAGAGAGAGAGGTGGGGGGGGGGGGGGGGGGGGGGAGGGGGGGGAGTTGGCTCGGTACACAAAGGCAGAGGTTGGTGTTGTGTTTCCTGTAAATACAGAATTACAGCGTGTTAGAGGTGAAGGGTTCAGCGATGGATATGCAGAAAGGGAACATGCAGCTTGAATTCAAAATGCTCGTCTGATTCTCAAAATGGATCTGAGCTCCACCCACACACGTCAGGCTATTTTTTCTTCCTCACTAAACAGAACTGGCTTCTTCTTTTTTTTTCTTCTCTCTTTTCCTTTTAAAAATTTTTTTTTTTTACTTCTTTTAAAAAATAAATACATTTCAGTCTTTTCGTGAGGAAATATTGATTATTTAATTGGACGGGCTGCCGCAGCTACAGTGGTGTTTAACCCAGACTCTTGAGTTTTTATTTTGTGGTTGGTGTAAGCAAGACTGGCATTAAAAAAACTAATTACCCGAAGACTTCATCACCTCTATCGCTGCTTAAAAAGTTTGAATATGCCAACTTTGACACTGAGCAAATTTTTCCTCTGTGGTATAAAACACATACAGAAATATAGAGTATTAAGTGAGGCATGGTCTGACTGAAATGTTGAATTTATTTCAAATGCAGTCACAAGTTGGTGAAGAATTGCATTCATATTTTTGAGTAGTGTCGTACTAATCTGTAATCTAATGTTTCTAGTGTTTGTCTCTTGCTTTGGCCTCAGTATTATCTTCTCTTGTGCCTGTAAATAACAGTTTAATATGTAAAAGCCAAAATCCATAAGTACTGTAATAGATTCAACGACAAATAGGCTGCAGAAATTACAGCTCAGAAAAGGAAACGAGTAAAGATATTTTGCTGAAAATGATATACCATTAGGTTCAAAATCAAGCCCTTCCCTGATCATCTGTTTATGTGTTTGAATTTAATTCTACATTTTTTTGGAAGACATTGTCTCTGGATGTATCTGTTTATCCCTGCAGCCTACTGCAGCTCACTGGCAATAAGATGTGATAGGTTGAACATCTTGATTCCTTTACTGCACAATGAAACAACTTGCTGATTCATCTCTTTTAACTAATCAAAGTTGCTTAGCTAATCTGTTTTCTTTCAACAAATCCACTTTCCCTCAGCTTAATCCATTTGTCCTAGTTAGCCAGCCAGTCTGTTAGCTAACACGTTTCCCCTTTCCCTTTTTTAATTTATCTTTTACCCATCTGCCTGCAGCCTGCAAGCGGAAGGAGCAGGAGCAGAGCAAGCTGGAGCGCAACCAGGGGCCGAAGCGCACCAGGCTGGTGTTCACAGACCTGCAGCGGCGTACACTCCTGGCCATCTTCAGGGAGAACCACCGCCCGACCAAAGAGCTGCAGATCACCATCTCCCAGCAGCTAGGCCTGGAGCTCTCCACTGTCAGCAACTTCTTCATGAACGCCCGCCGACGCAACGTCAACAAGTGGGCAGAAGAGGGCCGCCCTTCCTCCACGGGTTCCTCGGGCTCCAGCGTTTCCTCCTCCGCAGTGTCCTGCAGCACGGCATGATGACGGATCGCCGAAGAGGTGCGGTGGGGAGGGCGCTGAGGGAGCAAGGGGGCACATAGACTGGTCTAGGCAGAGATCAGCCGTAATAAATGTCCTCCTCGTTATCAGAAGGGGCGACGGAGCCAGCTATTATAGATGATTTTATGAAGATGAAGCATTTTCCCAAACCAAAGTTGTTCGCTCCCTTGAAATAGAAGGGGGCGATACCCAGAGTGATATGATCGCAGGATGTGAGGTCCTGCTTGTATAGTCAAGGGTGCAAAGATGATTTGACTCAAAGACGAGTCACACCCTTACATAGACACCATCTCATCGCATTATTTTGATTATCTAGATTAGAGATAATGAGGGTATTACAAATCAGGAGGAAGCATATTTTGGTGTACCTTCTAATCTATAGTCATCTCTCCAAACGTGAAGAATCAAGAGGTGCCGTTTGCTCACATGTGGAGAGCTCCATTGTGTAACTTCTTAATCAAAAGTGTTCACCATCATCCAAAGACGTTAATCCTCCCCCAATGTTCTTATGGTCCTGTTTTTCCTCAAGAATCAAGGTGAAAGAGGAAGAAAAAGGCTTTTTTTTTTTTTTTTTACTTTCCTTTTTTTTTCTGAAGAACCTAATTCTCCTTTCTTAGCATGTGTTTCCATGGTGATGGTTCCCAGGACTGTATGGCGTTGTTCCAAGTTCGGAGCCTGGAATTATCTGGAGGTTTCTGTAGCGTCCGCGACTCCCAGCTGTCAATCATTTACCATCAACAGGGGCCATTCCTGTATTTTGTGAAGATGGTCCCGCCTTGAATGAATCAGAGTTTTCAAGGGGGTACCGCAGTGCATCTCGCCGTACGCCAGGACAGAATCAATAAACACAAGTAGGACGCAGAAACAGACTTGTTGGTTCAACTGTCTAGCTTTAAAACTCTCACTGAGCTTCCAAATGAAAGCTCCACAGCCATTTTTTGACTCAAAATCAAGCCAGAAAAGAAGAAAAAATGAAAAACAACCTTTGAACACAAAGGCTCCATGGGGAAGAGCTACACCTGACACAATGTATAGTGACATTGTAGAAATTTTTTCCACTCATTTCCAAACAACTGTACACACCTCTACTCCATTCCGAAATCTTTTTTTTTTTACAGATGTCTAGAAAATGGAGGAATGTGATTCTTTCAGCCCTTTTTGTACAGATTTCAAGCACATCGCTCTATTTATAGAAACACGATGGAAGTGCGGGGCAGTTTGTTTCAGCCCTGCTGATGTACAAGGTCATTTTTTTGGTCCACAAAGGAAAGGTTTTAACATGCCTCCTTATAGCCAATAGTTAAATCAAACCAAGAACGTTTCAAATGCAATTGCTGATCTGATCAATGTATTTATTACTGCATTTGTGTATTTATTGTTTTTCCCTTTTTCTTTCCTCTCTATTTATTTGGTTATTTATTTATGCTATCTATATACTGTAAGTATTTATTTAACAATGCTCTGTATGTCTGTGTGAAACTGAAGACTTTTTCTGATGGGCACTTTTAGCTGTAGAATCCCATCGTAATACCAAAGATTAACATTGCCTCCCTGAATGTACGGCCTGAATCCCTAAACCCAGTACCCGATCCCGTCCTGATCCTAACCCGATTCAGCCCGACCCACCCAGTGATGTTGCGTATCTCTCTCTATCTTTAAGGCCAGGCCTTTGTTTTTGTTTTGTTTTGTAGAATAACGGGGATTTCTTTACTCTTGCAAATGTCTCTGCGGTCAGCTCTTAACGCCAAGGCCAAAGCTTGTTTGAATGTTGTGATAATATTTATAATTAATAAGACTATGAATAATAATAATACTACTACTAATAATAATAATAATAATAATAACAACAACAATGATGTGGCATCCCATAGGTTCACAGGTTGCTTGTAAAGTTGTGTTCAGACCAATGCCATCTGGCGGAGTGTGTAAAGTGTCTGGGGACCCACTTAAAGCGCCGTCTGAAGGCCCCATTGAGTGCAAGTCCTTCAGGGTCACATGCAAACATGCATACTGTGTGTCTGCCTGGGGAAATGCATGGTTGTGACCCCCCCCCATCCCATATCCCTCACCTGCCCCCCTCCCCAGTGCAGTGCAGACACTCCTGTCCATGTCCAACTCAGTGTGATCTCACCGTCCTCCACATGCCAAGCCCTTCTGCCAGTTGTCTCAGTTCCTAGAGGGTACTTAGGGTTCGTTCCTGGACATTTGAGGTTCTTCAGGTGTGTTCCTCATCTCCTGGGGATCTTGGGTTTTAGTTGAAAGGGTTCAAAAGGTCTTGGAGTTTGTCCCTGGTCTTCTAGGGTTCTTCTGGTTTGTTCCTCATCTTCTCTGGACTCTGATTTGGTTGTGAGGCCTCTTAGGCTTGTAGGCTTTGTCCCTGAACTTCCAAGGGTCAAAGAGTTCTTTCCTCATCTTGCAGGGAACTTTAATTTTGTTGCAAGGCTTTTGGGCCCCTCTAAGAGCGTTAGGGTTCATTCTCGATCGTCTGGGGTGCTTGGAGTTTGCTCCAGGACCTCTAGGGTTGTTGGGGTTCCCCCAGCAACTTGCACGGGCACAAGTGATTTCACTTTCCAGTATTTTCTGTTCTGGATGCCTAAATCAGGAGTAAATCACCCATCATCTGATTATCTGACACCTGTGTATATACTGCTGTGCCAAAGAGTGGCTAGGTTAGCTTGGCCATTTTACACCCTTTCCCTCTCCCTCTCCCTCACCCTCCCTCTCTCTCTTCCTCTGTCTTTAACGGTGGAAGGGGGCGGATTGCTGGGGCCCCCTTCACAGCGTGCACTTGAAAGACGGGCGGTCATGAAAGAGGCCATCGACTTTTTTGCGGACTTCAAAGGGGAGGCTTTTTTCATCCCATCTCCTCTCTGGGTATCTGGTCTGGGGTCCGCTCTTGGCCAGACCTGTGGGCCTTAGGGGGCATTCAAAGGGGGCGGGAGGAGATCAGAGAGGAGGCTGAATCATCCAGAATGAGGATGGTGGTGGTGGTGTGTATGTTGGAGAGGTGGGAGGGGGGTTGTTCGAGGAATAGGAGGTGTTGGACTAGTGGGGCATGGAGCTGAATTAAACTTTAATGAGCAACAATTGTAAGCAAGCTGAGAGCGAAGGGGGGCGGTGGTGGGGGTGTGCGGTGGAGTCTGTACAGAGGGAAAAAAAATTGAAAAAATAAAAGAGCTTTGAGGCTACTCTGCCGACCCCTGCTTGCTACTGTCATTGTATCAAAGCTGAGGTGACACCTTTCAGGTTTCTCTTTGTCTCTCTGACTGGAAGCCTAAAATGGAGACAGAGCTTTTCGTATTGAGACACCTTCTGCTCCGTGTCAAGCGGGGAAGCTCTTCCCTTTCTGTACAGATAGGAGGCGGGAGGGAGGGAGGGAGGAGCGAATCCAGTTGGCTGCTGCAGGTGATCAGCATTGCCATTTTAGCCTGCGGCACCCCCTAGTGGCTTTTCTAGAAACTTGACCCTGAAACAAGTCTGGCAGCCGAGGCCGTTGCAGAGCAGATCTGAGGGGAGCGTAAATAATGAAATAGCGGAACTGAAAGCAAATGTATACTTTCAAGAATAAAAAAAAAAGAAAAAGACCAAAAAAAAAAAAAAAGTAATTTTTTTTGATAATGTTTAAACCAAAAAAACAACCAAAGATTGATGGGTAACTGCTGAATCATTATGTATCATGGGTAGTTTTAGCAGTTCCCTATCAGAGCTACCGTAGCACTCAGAGGATTCAAAAAGCACCAGTGGGGTTCCGCGTGCTGAATATTTATGTTGCATAAAACAGTATTATGTTGAGCTGGAACTGAGAAACTGACATGAGGCAGTGTCTTCAGATGGAAGTCTTTTGACTCTGTAAACCCCAGTGTTCCCCTGTCTGTCCCTGCCCCCTCCCCTGTGTGTATATGAAGACTTTACCCATCTACCTCAACTGTGTGAGATGTTGTGTGGCAAAGATATTCCTTAACCAAAGAATCCATCCTGTCAGGGTGTCTGTCTATCTATCTATCTATCTATCTTGTCTGTCCATCCGTCTCTTCTTCATGCCTTTTACTCCAAAACCAAATGTGCTGGAATCAATCCGTAACAGGAGCCGAACGAGGCCCCCGTCCAGCCAAAGCTTAAGTCCAGTATGCTAGAGTGTCCCATCGATCCATGTTCTGTATATAAATAAAATCATTCTCAAGACCAAAAAAGAAGGAGGTGACAATCCAAGCAAGGAGGATCTTGCTGTAATCAACGTTGCCTATTCCTTGTTTTCCGAAAACTAGTATCACGTGACTTGCTGTAACAAGAAAAGCCCAAGAATCAAGCGCTCATCCAAAAATAAAAAAGGTTGGAGGAGACAGAAGCTATTTTTCCACATTTGTAAGCCACCCCTCCCACCCCTGTTTTTTCCAAAATGTTTAGTGTAGTTGAAATACTGTTCGATCCCACTGTTGTAAGTAGGAATTATTGAAATCCACACAAAAAGCTTTAAACGGGGAAGAGCTGAGGGAAATATTATATTTGACTGAGTCTGACTTTCCTCAGCTTGGACTCGACCCACCATGCTTTATCGTGCCATTCTTGTCCATGTGTTAGACTTACTAATGAATGTGGCTAACCAACCAAAGGCTTTAAAAAAAAAAAGATACACAACACTTTAAACGTCAATCATGGTGGGACATTTTGTATCAACAACTAAAGAAAATCCCTTTGAATACCTCATGTGAAAATTGTTTGTTGTGATGTTGCACTAAAAAAATAAAAATGACTCATTTGTAACCCAACACTGTACTCTGTTGATTTTATTCTGACCTTGCTGGAGGTGTTAGGGGGTAAGCTTTCTGGGCTTTTAAAGGCCAACAGACACAACAACAATATTTGTGTCTGTTATCCAATAGTCTTAAACTGCACTCTTAAATTTGATTATAGCCATCCAACAACATTGCAAGAAATCACCCTAATAAACCCTGGTATTGTCTTTACTAAAGTTGACCCAACTTAGCTTTATTGCATGCCAAATATAGAGCATATATTTAATAACTGCTTCTTTCAGCCCTATAATGGTGCTTTGTGAAAACAAACAAACCCGAGACTACTTTGGAAGGGTTTCAAATGTCTTGTGGGTTTAAACGATGCTTGTCCACACTACGTAGGGTTTCTGATGATGGACTCGTGGCACCGGACATTAAAAACTAGTCAATGTTTTCCAGCATGAAGGAGCCTTTCAAATTTCAGGCAGTAAATATTCCGATCAATATATTGATACACCCATCTCACTGATGTTCTTTGGTTAGCAATGCTTACAGACAAAGTGGGAGATATTCTAATTCACTTTTTTGCCGCAAAGCCAGTACACCAACTATGAAGTGACACCCAGCAGCTAGTTAGCGTAGCATAAAGACTACAAACGGGAAACAGCTATTCAGCCTCTCCGTCTGTAAACCCACAACGTTTTTATAGTTTAGTTTTTTGTACGGGTTGAACAAATAAGACATGACACGTTCATTATTTAGCTGTAGGTGAGGGCTGGTAGGCGAATTCTCGCTAACCTGTGTTAGCCAACCGGCCTTTGGCTGAGGCTTCATATTTAACGAAAAGATCTGAGAGCGGTATCCATCTTCTCTTCTAACAAGACCAACATTTCGAACTATGCCTTTAGGACTCCTTGGAGTTTTGGAAAAGTAGCTCAATGTTTGATGAGAGGGTCAGCAGAAGAAAATAAAAACATTTCAAAAGGCTTTTCTTCTTCAGGACAATGTTACTTGCCTGCAGGCAGCATTACGACACGCTTTCCCGTCAGCATGCGCAGAGGACAGAGATATTTACCAGAGACACGGGTATTGATTTTGGCGTTCCTTCTGTCGTAACATGTAAAAGCTAAATTGACCAACAAGCCAATTTCCCAAAGAGTCAATGGAATCCTTTCAGGCAGGTTTCATGGCAGATTTAACAGACTGACAGACCTGAAACCGCCGGTGTAAAATCAGATCTTCGCCTTCATCTCGTCTACGACACAGAACACAAATCTGATATTTACTGAAAAGGCCAAGATTACATCAGTACATCAGTCTCTTTATTACGGATTCAAAAAGACATACATACAGACACATACAGTAGGACACAAACAAACACACAGTAAAGACAAGTTCATTGAGGTTAAATTGTAGTATTTAAAGACTTGTAATGTTTGGCTTTTGTAGTAAAATAGGTACATTCAAAAAGAATTTCAAAAGCAAAAACCTATATAAAAATGATCAATGTAAAATTAAACTGTAATAATAGTGACAGGGACATAATTTTTTCAGAAGACTCAATTCAGTTCCCTCTGCAGCTACATGATGGGGTAACAGCCGAACAGAGCGATGCCACACTGGTTCTTCTTGTTGCGCGCCATCCGGATGTAGCCCTGGTCTCCAAATTTACTTCCCCAGCTGGACAGAAAGAGCAGAGAAACATAAGCATAGAAATAAAAAGAAAACGTTGAAATGGCACACATGTAACAGAAACTAGCAGAGTTCCTATTTCCATATGAAGTGAAGGTGGTGGGCAATGGAGGATGGTGTGCAGCTGCAAAGCACTGTGCAGGGGATTTATATGCAGTGGCTCATCTGATCAAATTATAAAGACAGACTTTGCTAGATCAGATTGTCCCATTTTTTAATTATTAAATAAGTTTAACCGGCAACATTTGGTTGATTCTCACTTTAGATGATCACTTTCTATCACTCGGCACAATGTGTGTTCGAGTGTTAATATAAATGGGAGTGAACATTTTGAGAAATTCTCTTTTAATGAAAAGTTGGGTGCCAAAAGAAGAGAAAATGGCACACTCGTAAAGTAGTCCGAAATCTCGTAATGCTTTGGACATTTTTATTAGCTAAGTGGGTCTAAAAAAGGAGCGATGTTAAGGTTTTCAAGTCTTCTCCAGTGTGCTATGATGTCCCAACTCAACCAGTCTGCATCCATCTGGTTGACCCCACCCACTATTTCCCAGCTGCCCAACTGGATTCGCATGTCCTCCGTCATGAGGTGGAGAGAAAGAACAGGTGAAAGTCTGATTACAATCCAGGTTCAAATTCTGTTTCAGTAATTTAGAAATTATTTTAAAAAAGGTAATTCAACAGTGTCCCCTGGCAAGAGATGAGACAGAAACTTAAAATAAATAAAAAAATCTATTAAAAACAATCTACCCGTTTTAAAAACGAAATATACGTAAGTGTTTCAGGTGTTTTAAAGTTGTCGTCACTGAACCAATAATTAAGGAACGCACCGTGAAAGAGGACTACAACAAGCTGAAACAGGCCGGATGAGGGAGGCAGTAGAAGATTGGGAAGTTGTGATGTTTTTCATGCCATAAGTGCAATGAAACTTCTTCTTCTCTATTACACACAAAGGATTTTGTGACAGCGCCTGATTTAGACCAGCCTTGCAGGCTCAGTTAATGGTTGTTTGAGAGGCAGGTGTTTGTAGAATTTTAAGTCCACCACCATGTCAGCAAAATGCCGAATACTCTGTGGTTATTGACACAATGTACTTTCCTGCAGGTTATTGACTTCCCTGTTTCACTTCCCCTTCACCACACAAGGGACCAGATGGGGAAGAAACATACAGCTACACAAGCTATGTGTGTGTGT
>CALSCE010009506.1:14146107-14168244 GCA_943593645.1 Bovichtus variegatus | reverse complement strand
TTTACGATACTGATGATGGTAACTGCAAAGTGACTGGAGATAGCTAGCGTGGAAAATAAAAACCATCCTCTTCCTGTTTTGGTTGTGAAATGGCTGATGGTGGACAGAATTGCATAGTGACAGCGAGGCTCATAGGAAACTAATCCAAACGCAAATGGTGTGCCAATTCATAAGCCATTAGATTGTGTAACCCTTCTCCAAACATGTCTGCATCTCTCTGCATCTATTTCCAGCCATGTAAGTAAAGATGAGCGTGTGCAGCAGCAGCTGACGATATGCAACGTACCGCTCCTGTAGAAGGCGAATCTGGGCCGTGTGGCGTCAATCGCCACTGAAATGGGTCCGATGGTGGCGAGCGCCTCCTTCAGAGACTCCTCGTCCCCGTGAGGCAGGAAGCTGTACTTGGAGCAGTTAGCGGCGCGGTACGCAGCGTTGTACCGGCACTGTTGGGACTGAAGTGAGAGGACAAACTGGGGTTAAAACTGATGATTTACGCTGGATGACATATACCTGATGGTATTGAAGAAAGCACATAATAGGAATGCCAAAAACTGTGTCCCCATATGAAATGAAGTTGACCCGAGGAAATTACGGTGACGTCCATGTATGTAAAACTTCTTCCTTTTGTCTTTTTTTTTCTCAGCAATTAATTTTTTTAAAGTTTTTTTCAGCTTTTCCAGGTGACTTGTCACTGTGCTTAATAAGAGAATATTTCACACCACTAATAGGATTTTTCATTATTTTTCTTGTGAATTAGATCCGCAACACCTCCGCGAGGCTCAGAACTGCCCTCCTCCTCCACACAAACACAACCGCGAACAACAGCGGATCGGATGAAGCCTGGAGGACAAACACGCTGTCCGCTCCGATTAATTTATTGTTGCTCCAAAGAGACATTAACAGCGGACCACAGACAAGTGAAAAGAGTGTTGCAGTCTGCAGCCTGCAGGGTCGAACTGAACTTCTTGTACACCCACACTGTTGTCTAATACAGGAATTTGTTAACTGTAAACCTGAGTTTGCACTGAATTTCCTATATGTTTCCACCTAAAACACCGAACCATCTTTTCCTTTCTTGTAAAGTGGGAGAACAACACTCCGTCCTCAACTTCAAATTTTATTTTTAGGCTGAGGTTTTTATAAGAGAAGGACAATAAAAAAAAAAATTAAGCAATCAAACCTCAAGTAGTGACTTACAATAACCAATTACAATATGTACAATCGTCACCTTTAATGTACATAACAAGTTCCTTAAGTCTGAGGCAATGCCTTGTTTTATCCTGCCAACAGTCCAAAAAATAAACTGATCCACTTTAGTGTCATAGACCTCTGACAAAACAACACAATTTTCACATTTGAGAAGCTGGACAATGTGAAATTTTACCATTTTTTTGTTGTCAAAAATTAAATCCGACATGGAACATGTAAAATAAAACTAAAAACAAACTACTAACACAGACAACATGTCGTGCCTTAAAACTGAATTATTGCCCTTGCTAACAGCAGATGGGGGAAGAATCTGTGACCACACATTTGTAAAACTCCATGACAACTGTGCAAACTCCTGTCGTTTTTAGAGGCATTACACCTCGCCATTTATTTGAAAAAGACCATAAAAGAGTTTTGACTGAAGTTGCCTGTGGTTGTCTATCAGGAGCTTCCCCACACACCTGCGAGCGACTGCTTAATGAAGGCGAGGACGACGTCGCTCTGTGATAGCTTGCTTGCTTGATATGTTTGCCGGAAACATCACAACTGCGATTATTTTCTCACACAATGTTAAGTGCATCAAAGTGTCTACATTTGGGCTGACCTTTTGTTTAGTTCTTTTTTTTAATAATTTTCTCACATTTTTCCAAGTTTAACAGACTTTCCAAATCCCTTCTGATGCATGTCCGAGCAGCGGGATTAAAGCAGTTCCTCACCTGTCCTATGTAGGGGTAGGAGGCGTCCGAGTCGATGCCCTGGTTGTCGATGACGTACTGGAACGCTTGGTGCATGAAGCCACCGTTGCAGCCGTGGTTGCCGTATTTGCTTGAACAGTCCACCAGGTTTTGGGGGCTGAGGTCCACCAGCTTCCCTGTTGTCTTCGCTAACTGGCCCTCCAAGGCCCCTGCGGCACTGAAGGCCCAGCAGGAGCCACAAGAACCCTGGATTCAAACGAGCGGTGTTACTGTAGTGTCATATACACAGTGCAATGTTTTTTTCTTCTTTATCGGCTTCAAAGTTACATGAAACACTTCACATTTCGATGTTTGGCAGCACAACAGGAGTTTATAAAGACGGAGCCAGCAGAGTTTAGGAGGTTAAAGAACTCTGCTGACTCTTTGGGAAATTTCCTTGTTTTGTCTATTATATCTAACATGTTGCATAGAACAGAAGGAATTCCAAAATCAATACTTGAGTCTCTGGTTGAATGATATCTGCACAACACCAGTTCTTCCTCTTCACATCGCAAATTAACTTCCTCGCAGATTTTGAAGCGAGATCATTTTTTAAAAAGACCGGTTCTACAGTTTTCTTTTTTGTATTCACTTTTCCCAACGAGATCTAAAAACTCAGTTCGCGAGACAAAGTCATTATTTATTGGTTATTTTTTTGGCTCGGTTTGTCGGCGGGAATAGGGAAAAGCTACTGGCCTGCTTTTCATGAA
Organism: Bovichtus variegatus; assembly: GCA_943593645.1. Taxonomy (NCBI): domain Eukaryota; kingdom Metazoa; phylum Chordata; class Actinopteri; order Perciformes; family Bovichtidae; genus Bovichtus; species Bovichtus variegatus. Next base: position 14,165,591 of record CALSCE010009506.1, on the reverse strand, counting down.
ACTTGGTGTAACATGGGAGAGGAAGAACCCATTGCATTTCGGAGCGGATCAGATTCACCGGGCTGATGCACTCAATAATATTTTCACTTTTGTTAAAGTTGCGAGACGGGGAATTCGTGCTGTCACTGACAGTTCATCCGTGGAACTTCAAGAAACTAAGATAACATAAAACTGTTATTAATATACTTCAGCTGTACAATACTGTTCCTTAAATATCCAAATGTTGACTAAAGAGAAAAGATCAAAAAGTGAAAGCGTGCATAAATCCTGCTGACTGTGTTCCTATGCTCGGTCATATCCTTCCTCACCTGCATCTTGACGCTGGTGACACAGCCCTTCTGTCTCCAGTCCATGGTGTCGGGTACGTCAGCACCTGAAGTCCCCACAAAGGCAGATGGTGCCCTCTGGATGTCAGTGGGAGGACTGAGCGTGGCGTAAAACTGCATAATCTCCTCTTGTGTCTATAAGAAAGTAGATAAGAACAGATGAAATGAGCAGCACTGAGGCCTGTGATCATATAGCAGGCTTGTAAATGACAGAAGCTCGTAAAAAAAAAAAGGGTCAACAGTCAGTTTGGAATCTGATTGACTGAAATCCATCATCTAATGTCACAAATGCGTGAATCATTTTCACTATTAAACTTCAGAAGAATAGTGAAAGACGCTCATTATTATTTACCAGAGCCCAAGACGTCTTCAAATATCTTGTTTTACTCGACCAACAGTCCAAAACCCAAAGATATGCAGCTTATATGTGACAAATAAAAGAATCAAATCCTCCTGTTTGAAAAGTTGGAAACGGGAAGTGTTGGCCTTTTTGAAAACTCTACTCTACTATTGATTATTGATAATCAAGACAGTTGCCGATTCAGTTTTTGTCCATCGACAAATTGCAGCCTCTAGTGTGAAGTCAGAATTCACATCTATTAGACTCTACAGTGCTGTAGTGTACAATTCATTCGTTGCTGTTCATCTTTCGTTCTCCGTCTCTCCTGCGTTCTTTGTAAAACATTTCAAAAAAGGTTGCGAGAGTTAAGAGATTCATGCAGGGCGGAGAACAACAAAAACAAGGAGTTCCTAATTCAACCTTGTACACTTAAACCTAGACTAACTGTAACTTTTTATTAGAGCTATTCCAGTTCTCAGGAAACAGCCATGTTCCTTTTGGCATCAATTAACTCCAATTCAGCTTGAATATTGCCAAAGAATGTCAGACACAGATTGAGGCGAGGCAGGTTTAAGGACGCAAACCAAACACCACTTAGTTAATATTCCAGCATGAAGTCTGATCCTTTAGTCCCTCATTATATACCCAGAACATACTGCAGGCTATTCACTACATATGTGGTGAATGCATCCTGGAGGAACTGTGGATCAGTGGTCGAGCTGAGAGCAGAAATCATCTCATTACTTCCGTGAAGTCTCAAAGGCCTGAGCCAAGAAAATGCAGAGTTTCACACAAAGTAAAGTTAGACCAGTGGAAGGGCCAAAGGGTAAGAACACAAAGCCTGATGCTCAGCAGCAAAATTTACAAATTTACATTCTGCATGTGGTTTTTCTAATTTATTTCCTTTTTTTTACGTGCCGATACAATTAGTCAAAGCGACTATAATCGATATTTTTACAATAACAATGTGTCAAATGGCAATGTGAAAGAACTTAAGTCCACAGGCAAATGTTAAAGGCACAATAAGTAGGATTTTCCTAAACAACAATGTATAGACTCATACAAAAGTAACGTGGCGGCGTCCGTATCTAGACACGCTGCAGGCCTCTGCCTGGATTTTCTCATTTCTATTGACTTTGCTGTGTTCGGGACGTTTCTGGGTGCCAACCTCCGTAAAAACGTAGCGAGCAGGTGCCAGATCGTAAAGCACGCATCCACGAGGAAGCCCCCAAAACAGCCTAATATACAGCAAGGCAGAGCGGACAAAGCTTGTTTTTAAAACGAAAGCGCATCTGAGGTTTCACCCGCTGGCGAGCACAGTGACCCCTTGTTGACCCGGACAAATCCTCCTCATTGTGCCTTTAACAAAGTTGCAGACGAAGTATAGTTTAATTTTTTTTTAAAAAGGGCCTTTGTTAGGGACTATTTCAAGATGCAGATTAAAACACAAACTAAATTAGCATTTATTTAATTACCACAGAGAAAGCTAACACGGGGACTTTGGGTTCCAGTTGCCTGCTGCCTTGTCAGTATTCCAGCATATAAAAATATATCAAATTTATCATACATATACATATACAGTATAACTGTTGAGCTTCAAAGTTGAAACTAGTCATAGTCTGTATCCGTCTGACCTTCCACCATCATTAATACTGTTTTATTAATGAATACATTTGCTAATCATAAATCAAACAGAATTCACAAAACTTTTTCCCCCTTCAGTATAAAACAGTGGAGTTTCTCACCATGTCTCCCATGTGGTTCATGCTCAGTTCGTAGGTGTGAAGTCCCATGGAGGCCTCCAGGTTGTGCATGGTAATGAGCATCAGGTTCTTCTCCCACAATTCCCTGCGGTGCACATCCTCCACCTCAAGACAAAGACATAGTGCACAAGATCAAATACTGTATAAGTACATGATAAATCCTACATATGGATTTTGCGCCCACAAAACACATTTCCATCCACCATTTAAAAAAAAAATTAAAAATAATGTTTTTATCACATACCTCATTTCGGTACTTCTTCTCGTGCGTCTTCTTCCACAGCTCCCAGTGGACGTCCAGCCTGCTGTCAAACATGGCCGCCGTGCCAACACACAGGGAGACGAGCAGCAGGCTCCCCAACATCAGGCCTGTAAACACACACACACACACACACACACAGATATGGACCACACGAGAAGTCAGGATGTCGTGTGACCTTTGATGTAACGGCTGCTCGCTAACGCGCCGAGAAAACAAAGCTTCCACCCACAAACATGCAAGTGGTTCACGCTTCATACACACCACAGAGCTTCATCCTGTCAGAGGGTACAAAGAGGATGTGTGGTGACACATTTTTGATTAAAAAATCATCCTCTTTTATGAGCATTATCCAACAAGCTTGCGAAGAAGAAACCCGACATCTTCTTTTTAAGGTCTCACTCAAACGTGGACCTCGATAAAAATGAAATACTGCAACTCCAAAGATGTGAAAAACAACACATTTAATGTGTAATTCTATTGTTTATTGTCTGTTTGAGGGGTGAATTTGTAACACATTTCGCGGGACTGCAGATGTAACGTTTGGCTTTTCTGACTCTGGCACATTCTCAGCAATGTTAAGTAAACCAATAAATATGTCATTTCTTAAACTCGTACTATTTCTGTGTTATCTTAAAAGTCCTTTTTTATTTTTTTGTCAAAATGTTAAACCTGTCAGCTCGATTTTGTGGGCAACTAGGTTACTTTGAATTTTTTTTTACCTTGTATAATTATTCTAGTGTATATACTGAAGAGTCTAATACAGTCAAATACAACAGTTGATTTATCTCATTGGTTATTTTAGCATTACATTGAGATGTTTTAGACATTATGATTACCCTCATACCTCATACCCATACACCTCATACATCTCCAAGACCGTATCTTAAGTGTGTGTGAGGGCGGTGAAGCAGCAGTAACACTTCCCCAAATGTAAAGCCATTGAGCTGCACATATATCTACAAGTGAGGCAAGTTTCACAAGAGCAGAAGTGGAACTAATGAACAAGCAACAAACGAGTCACTTGCATCAATGCTGTCATGTAAGCATCATCATGTGTTATTGTTTGATGTTGATACAGCAGCTTCAGAAGACTGGAGGCCTGTGCAGCAGGAAAGACGGAATCAGCATTTTAAAACGCAGTTAATGTGAATCAAAATTCTTGTTTGATTTTTAAACGGTCACAGTGTTCAGCATCGGTCACTTCCGCCTGATCGATCTGCAGGATGACGCACAACTTCGGAAATAATTATAAAATATAATCACGACGGCTGTAAAAAGGTAAACTACAAGTGTCACCTGACACAAGTGTAAGTATACTAATATATCAATGTACTACTTGTAAGTGTACTACGTCAATACTTCTTGGGTACACTTTTAAGTATACTTTAAGTGTAAGGGTAGTAAACTTTGAGTACACGACTTGTGTACTAAGTAATAAGTGTATTTTGTACTGCAACTATACTGTGAACTACACTACAAGTGCACTTATACTGTTACTTTACTAGTTATGTACTTGCAGTCCACGTTTCACTTTATAAAAGTACACTTTAAAGTTTACTCTCAGTAAATTATTAGTTTAATAGTTTGTATACTGCAAGTGTACATGTGAGTTTTTAAGTGTAGTCAAGTAACAGTGGACTGTATACAGCGAAGGTGTCCATAATTGGCCTTTTGTTTTGTTTTATCTTATGACTAATTTGAGAAACAATAATAAAAAGACATATATCAGGCTCATAATACATGTTTTAAAGGGTTTACTGCATCAGTATGGGTTTTAAACACCCTCGAGAATGACCAGATGAGATAAAATATGTTTAATTCATTTATATATTTATGTTTAGTCCTAAAGTCGTAATAAATCCCAACAGCCACACTAAGTGTAATAATGTTACATTAATCATTTATATTACAATAGGCCTATAACCGCACCTGCTGCTAAATAAACTCCTTGTAAAACATAGAAACGAAAGTAAAAGAAAAGTCGCTTTAAAGCTTGATTATTGACGGGTGAGCTTTTAAATACATCCTGGTATATATATATATATATATATATATATATAAAATAAAAAAAGCAGAATATTTCTGATGAAAGGTTAAAGAGGGATGAACTTGCCTCGGTCTGTCGGACTCATCGCTGCTTCTCAGTTGAACTGAGTTGTTTTTTCCTGGTTCACGGTTTTGAAGAGAGATGTCACATGATCCGTCAGTTCTTCCTTCTTCCTCTTCACAAGCTGAAACGCGCTGATGTGTTTGCTCATCACCTGAAGCGATGCAGTGAAATAGAAACTGAATTATATGAAGAAATAATAGAGCAAAAGTGATTTATTTATCTATTTCTAAAGCCTGAAAGACTCACAACTCAACCAGAGTCACACATATTGTTCTGAGACTAGATGAGAGAGAGCATGTTATCTTATTTAGTGTCTAAGCCATACATATATGTATATATATATATATATAGGTCTAAACACATAAAAACAACATTATTTTTCAATGTAAAACGTCCTAAGTCCCTTTAGCCGCACCTGGAGGCTGCTGTGTGAATTACACCTCACAATACAAACTTGTTGGATGCAACAAACAAGAAACGGAGGATTAACAGGATTAAAATCTCCTGTCAAAAGTAAATCTAGGTGTTGAAATGCTCAGTAAATGTCGACAGAGTGATATTATAAAATGTGCTGTTTGCAAAAATGGACAATTTGTCCTGAGGGTGGGAAAAATGGAAATGAAAAACATCCTTCCAAAGGGGAGAATGAAGAGCCTATGTTGATATGTATGTTGTATACAGTATATATATATAAATATATATAGCCTATATATACTTCATATTTGATGATATTTCTAGTGTAGGAGTGAATTTTGGGGTATTATGGTGATACAAATAGGAAAAGGTCAGGGAGGTGACTAAACATGGCTGCGCGCTGCAAATGTCTTGTAAATGCAGCCGGTAGTCGCAGGGATGTGTGTTTCTGGAGCAAAGTGTAGGTCGAGGGGTGACTTTGACCCTTCGGCAGGATGAAAGGTCAGCACACTGTGTGGCGCTCTGACAGATGTTGCTGCGGTGCTGGATGGACGGATGGATATCAGCATCCGAAATCAATAGGAATCATATAAAATGTCAAATTTGTAAATAAATTGCTGTGAATGAATATAAACATCCAGTGTGATATTTGCTCTGTATAATATGGTTATGGCCCCCCGACATATAGAACACATTGCGTGCGGTGAGATTCTTACATTATATTCTGTCATGCTTTGTACCACCTATCTTTTGCAGTATTTGTACATTTTTGTAAATTTTACAACCGTATACTGTGTATTGCAACTGTTGCGCAACAATTTCCCTCGTGATAAATAAAGTTCTATTTTATCTTATCTTATATTTACTCTGTACATTATGTGATACGGCTCGTGCTACTTTAACTGCTGAAAAGAGAAAGATTATGTATCAAATTAAGATCTGTAATCATTTGAGACAACTTATCATCGTTCATATTATACAAAGTTTAAATGTCAAAACATGTGTTTAAACAATTGGCAAATATTTTTCAGTTTGATATATTTCACAATATGTATGCCACATCTTGTATTGGCACCGGGAAGAAAAAAACTGAAACAAAACATAAAAAAATTGAGTCTTAGACTCAGAAAATATTTAACGTTGTTGGCTCTTTAAGTGAGTGAACTCTCCTCATGTCCTCTTTAATCAAATAAAGAGAAGCTTTGAGATACATTTTTGCAAATATCCCTATTTTCAACAGAAATAGTTCAACATGTTTTCAATATGTTTAGTCTGTTTATGCCTCAGTACAGTCTCATAATATTCTGAATCTGTGTTATTTATCTGTTGAGTTTATTAGACCGTGCTGTGTTCAAACACTGTGCCTCTCTTTCATACTTGAGGTTACAGCATTTACGCAAAACTTGTGTTTTATGTTTGTGAGAAGTCATGCAGGAACTTAATGAAAACTATAAAGGGGGGGGGGGGGATTCCCCATGGGTGCAGATGTTTTTGTCAGGGTGCCAGATTTGGCCCATATCCCTCTTTTTATCACTTCAATGTAGCATATAGTGTGACTTGGGAACTAACAGCAGGTGATGCAACGTAATATTATTCAGTATTTATTCAATACGTCCCCTCAAACTCATGTTGGCAGTTCTGAATTCAGCCGGGTGGGACGGCTGCCACAACTACAGCATCATATGTGCAATATTACCAAGTATGCTCCTCAATATAGGCCTTGATAGATAACAATGGTATATACTTAGCATAATTATAATATGTGTATAATATATTTTATGTTATTTAAAGTGCCTCGAGTGAATAATGTAGCCAGAAGTTGCTTTTTCTACCCAGCTTTTAAACATGAGAGGCGCTTGGAACAGATTTATAATGAAATCTGTTGTTTTTAGCCGTTTGTATTTTTCTTAAACATGTGGTGTAGCGCTTTTGGATTTCAGGGACGTTTTTGTTGTTTAGTTGTTTGATGTTAAATGTCTTTTGCTTTGTTGTGTTTTTTTTAACATGTTCTAACATGTTGGAAATAAGTGTTTTCGCTTTAACACGTTTTCCTTTGCATAGTTCATCGAACGATCATCCTTAAAAAAGCAAAGTATACCTTTTATACGAAATAAAAAAATGTCCCTGTTAGACAAAATGAGACAACGAGCACACACTACTTTATATTGTGTTTAAAGATGGTGTTGATTTCAGTATATATGACATGTGTCACATATTCTCTGAACTAAATGCAGTTCATTTAAAATGTTACAGGATATTATGTTACTAATTGTGTCACTTACACAGCTATTGTAGCTTATTTGCTAAACTTTATCGCAGTTGTGCTGCTTTTCCTGCTTCTTTGTATTACAATGAAGAATTCAAACGAGACATTTAACTTCAAAATGAAACCTTTATTCGTAGAAAACATCAGTTTGTAGTTTGATCATCAGAAAAAGTGCTGAACAGAACAACAACAAAAACACAAGTCAAGATAAAAGATTGTTTTACAATTTTAAAAGGCACTGACACCCATTGCCCAGCAATGTTTCCTGTCACAATGAATTTAAACTCTGTTTAGTTCTCACACAAACTGTAATTAAAGCTAAAGGGAATGAAACTTTCAGCGACTGACAGCCAGCTACTGTGCCGTGTTGGCTGTGCCTGGTGGGTTTGTAGATATAACTTGGCACTTTGGCTCCAAACCAACATGTGTTCTGGTTTAGGGTTACGAACACCATGCCCTGGAGGTACTACATGTGTGTGTGGAGCAGACCACAGTGGAGGTCTGCTGGTTTCAAGATTAAACTGAAAAGTCTTCAGAGCTTCAAAGTGCTTCAAATACGATAACCAAACGTGCTCCTGAAACAACCCAAGACTTCGCACAACATTAAACTCTTTTTTTTTTTTTTTTTAAAACGCTGGAAGAGATTCATTCCAAACGGTCCAATTTTAATTCCCTTTCATTGTACATTCAAAAACCCGGTTACTGTTATTGCTTGTAGTGGTTGCTCACGTGTTGGAATGAACCTCTTCTGCGTACATTTTCAAGTGCGTTCGTGTGTGTGTTTGTGTGTGTGTGTGTGCGTCTTAGTCCAAGCGATGCCGCCTTTGTCCTCTTCACATGACGGGGTAGCTGGCGAGGCTGGCGATGCCGCAGAGGTTGTTGCGGTTACGGGCCATCATGATGTAGCCCTGCTTGCCCCAGGCCTCGCCCCAGCTGTCAGGGGAAAAAGACAAAATATGACGATCAGCGATGGAAAGAAAGACACATGAGAATTGTTGAGCATCGCCAGGAGTCAAACGACACCTCAGCAACACCTCCTTTCATTTTGCCGCCGTTATGGGCCAGCTGATGCCGCTCAGACAGGTGATGTGTCCCCACCTGTTCTTGACAATCCAGAATTTCTTCCCCTTGGTGTTCACTCCAAAGCCCACTGCCAGCACGGCGTGATTGATGTCGTCTTTGTTACAGTTGCGGTCGTAGTAAACACCTGGGCACATGGCGGGAGAGGAAGAGGAAGAGGAGAGAGTGAGCTGGGAGTGAACCGACGCACGTGCAGCTCATACCGTTTTTAGGTGGATTTTCTCTCACAGTTAGCATCTATCAGGCTGATTATTCTCTGTGGTGGTGTGTTCAGGATTTCTTTTGTATTTTTATTAATTCAGCTAAGTGTTCAACTCCATTTTCTTCTCATTTTCCAACATGAAATTCTCCACAGAACCTTTCATTTAACATTTGCTGGCAGGGACGAACACGATATACATGGAGAATTGCACAACAATGTGTACAACAGCTGGCTGCTGGTTTCCAACGCCCGTCACTGGAGGGGCCTTTAAAAATAACACATATAAAACATGTTCACACACTACAAAAGTTAAACTACAGTGCGCTATGTGGTACATTTTTTAATTCTGGCGGCCAAACAGTTCAATGTAATCACATTTAAAGTTATAATCCTTCTGGTTTTCATGAACTCATGTGCATTTTTGATGATGCTATTTATGATGTGTATTTTGAGTCCGCCATTTCCACTCCGGTTTAGTATTTGTCGAGGGCTAACCACGATCGTTCATCAGAAACGCATCTACAAAACGAGACAGCGGTCACTTTGGTCGTTTTTTTTGTCAGGCGATCAGTTTTGAAAGTGATGGAAGAAGAAGAAGCAGCTACAGCGATCTGTTAGACGAAGAGCTGTGGGCGACATGCCGCACACCTCCAACTCCTCAGCAAGTTCACACACTTCTATTCGCACTGTGTTCGGCATGGAGTCAGACTGCTTTCTCAAGTAAAACAACAAGCCTCCAGCTTTTTTGGCAGCTGCAAGATTAAAACGCACTTGTTGTTACCAATGATTTATCAGCCACTGCCTGAGAGGGAGTGATGTAAAAAATAAAGTAGTCGTAAAGGTAGTTTAACAAAGTGTTTCCAGGTTACAAGTAACACCATTAAACATGTACTTTGCGCAGTCTTACCCTGAAACAAAGGGGAATGTTTGGAACATAAGGGAGGATGAATTTCAGCATTATAATATAGTCATTAAGTATTACACGTGCACATCACACTGCACTTTACTGCTTCGTTTGCACTTCTGGTTAGATGCTAACTGCACTCCGTTGTCCCAGTACGTGAACTCTGTGCAATGACGATACAGTTGAATCTAATCCAATCTAATAATATGGTAATTATCCATTTTGACTTCCAAGAATCTTCATGTGATTTCGATGGCATGACGCTGATGGCAGCCTGTAATATTGTGAAAACATTAACCTATATTATCTCATTATTATCAGGTTATTACCCCATTAATGTCACCATAGGACGTAGAGGTCCCCTCTCTCTCTATCTTTCTCCTCTTTCATTATCTTCATTCTTTATATTTAGGTTCATATGTAGCTTACTCCCCTCTTCATACTTACTTTGGTTTGGTAATTCTTATTCTTTTTTTTTTATGTTGTTATTCTGCCAAATATTGCACCTTACACCATCTCAGCTCATCTTATTTTTCAATTGTTCTACATATATATATATATATATATATATATATATATATATATTGTATAAAACATTTTGCACTATTTGTAAATTTGTGCATCTTATACTGTCTCCTACTGTGTATTGCAACTGTTGCACAACAATTTCCCTCGGGATGAATAAAGTTCTATCTTATCTTATATTACCATTTTTAATATTATATATATTTATATTTAAATATTATTATCATAACCATGTTATATTTGTTATTTATTTAATTGTTAGTAGGTTAACATTTAGTTTTTTTTTTTTACATATTACTATATTATTACTAGAATTCTTTTTGCCTTGTTGCCATGTTTACATGCATTTCCCCATTATTACCCTACTACATACCTTTCTAATATTCCCCAGATAATACCCATTGTTAATACTAAGCTATTATCTGGTTAATACTTTGGTAATGACATGGTATTATTAAAAGAGGATTCAAAGATCCTCCATTTTTATTAACGGGGTGCCATGTATCATAATCAGTTCCCCTCTACTGTCCCCGCTATGAGACATCTGAGCGTCTCCCTGACCTTTCTGGTAGAACTGGAAGGTGCTCAGCGTGGCGTCGATGCCCACAGAGACCGGACCTGCTTTAAACAGAGCGATAGCCAGCGCATGCTCGTTGCCCACTTCCACCTCCTTGTAGCCTTTGATCTGGGCTGCCATGCCGGATGAGTTGTAGCGGCACGGCTGGTCCTGAACGCAACACAAAAGAAGAGGAAAGATCCTGAAAATATTTGTTTCAGACATCTGTATTCTCTTTGGGAGAAAAACAGTCAAATAGCAAGCAAATTCAATGTTTGCGACACCAAATAGTAACGCTCGAAATGGAAGAACTTCATCACCCAGAAATCCTCTCATGGTCCTTTAGTGCTCAGCAAGGTCATGGTCACAGTTGAATGTTTTAAGATACTTCGAAGGGAAAACTAATTTATATGTACAGAAATGCAAAGCTGCAACAGAAAGTCTGACGATCAATTTACGGATCGACACAGAAATGAACAAAAACTTAATTGTTCTGGTGATTTTTCAACAAGAATGTTAATAGTTTGATGGTTACTGGTCACATTATAGTTACTTTATAGTGCATTTAATATTTTTAGGTTTTGGACTGACACAACAAGACATTTGTTGATGTCACGTTGGGAACATGTTGGGTGGACATTTTCCTCGGTTTTCTGATGTTTTACGGAACAAAAGAAAATCGGATAAATTGATAATGGACATAATTATTAGTTGCCAGCCTGTGCGCTGAACCTTGTGATTTCCCTGTCACATGCACACCGTCATGCACACATGACGTTCCTGAACACAGCTGCAGTACAGTCAGTAACCAAACTATGTGAACTGTTTCCCTTAATCCTTAACAAGCAGTTGTACTTCCTTCTAGCAACATGATATGACTAAGAGGAAACTATATTTGCTTAGTAAGACAATGGGAGAGTTTCTTTCTCCTCATTTCTGATAAATCACCTCCCTTCGGTCGAATGTTGCTTCTGCTTAAAAGGTCAGAATGAAAACAGGCTACGATTTTTATTTCTGTGTGTTGAAACATGATTGAGCAATGTGTGATGTCCTGACAGCCAATTGAGGAACCGCTGACCACATTAGTTCAGTCCGTCTGCAGCTCCGTTGTGGTTAAACACGTGCTTTCTGGAACTGCTCGTCATTTAAAACCAGCACGTTAAAGGAACACTTCAACGTTTTTTGGGAGATATAGATGTAGTTTTTCTTGCTGTAAGATCAATACTGCTCTCATGCTTGTATGTTCAATATGAAGGATGAGCCAGCTACCAGTTAGCTTAGCTTAGCTTGGCATAAAGACTGGAAACAGGGGGAAATAGCTAGCCTGGCTCTGTCCTAAAGGACAAATCGGCCTTTTTACACTGTGGGTTTTGATAAACAAACACAAATGACACATAGTGTTAACAGTCAGGATAACTCCGCATGTGCTGCTTCACTTCTCTTTAAAACAAAAATGTGATTCTCACAAGCACTCGACAGCTAACTAACTGTCAAAGCATCATGGGAACTGTAGTTCCAAAGTTTATAACATGACTTTTTTCCCCCCTAAATAGAAGTAAGACAAATCCTAATAGGAGTGATAGAAATCTCTTAATATGAACTTTTTGTCTGAGAGGGGTCCCACACATCCTGGCTTGGCATTGAGACTGATTCTGGTTGTGGTTCATGGCCACAGAACAGGATGTCACACAAATCAAGAGAAACTGAACAAGTGTTAACCCATGACAGGAAAGAGAAACGAAAACATTAAAAACTGCGGTGGACCTCACTTCCTGTGGATGCTTTACCTCAGTCTGATAACTTTATTAAGATGATTGAAAGTTTGTTTGGGCAAGAGGTCTAGTATTAATATGACATTTCTTAGATCATTATATACAGTATGTGCTGCGTTGACGCTTTCTTACCTCTCCGATGTACGGGTAGGACTCCTCAGAGTCGATGCCTCCGTTTTCCTGAACGTACTTGAAGGCGTTGGTCATGTATCCTCCACCGCAGCCCTCGTTCTCTTTGACGCAGTCCACCAGGTTCTGGGGACTGAGGTCCAGCAGCTTACCTGTCGCTTTGGCCAACTGGCCCTCGAGGGCCCCGGCCGAGCTGAAGGCCCAACAGGAGCCACAGGAGCCCTGTCAGGAGACAACGTAAGAGAGGAGAGCGAGGTGTTTGAGTGTATGTTGGTATGAAATAAGAATAAATATGCACATTGTAGGCAAAGTATACTACTGTCAAGACAGGCAGGTATTTATGTAACTCACAGAAAAAGAACATAAGTGTGACTAAACCAAATGAGATCACCAAAGATCAAGTGAGCAAAGTCCACGGCTGTTTGTCATATGTGAGATTAAATGTAACATCTTTAGGCTTTTTAATCGTTAGTTGTGAAAACAAGCAGTCTGAATACGGCACTTTGGGTTTTAGGAAAACGTGACGAACATGTTTCTGTTTTTTTTTGTTCTCTTTTACATTTTACGGACCACGTTAACTGAGACAATAACTGACAGATTTATCTAAATGAGCATCTTAACACCACATTAATATCTCATCCGCCTGTGGCAGATCTAACTGATAAAACGTCTCCGGTCTGTCCACTGGGAGGCGGAGTTTGACAACTTTGATTCAAACAATTTCACTGTTGCTGTGTTTAAAGATAACACATCTGTGTAGGATAAAACCTATGACATAGAATCTCCATATGAATGTTAAATTAATGATTAATGAGCCTGAGCCAGAGCTGAACCTCACAAAGGCTCCTGTGGCTGAATGAAATCTGGTGAGAAACCAGAATTACATATTTGTTTGCTTTTTTTTTGTTAATAGTTTTTCTTTGACTACATTTAAACAAATATATTATTATCACTATTATTATTTTTTTTCTTATTGGTGCAAAAACAAAACAGTAGTGACTTTACAGGTCCAACACTGATAAGAACGGGAGAAATACTCAAGAAATGACTGAAGAAAAGGTGACATGATACATAACCAATAAAATAAACCTAAACCTAAAACTAAATAAAATGATGAAATAATCATTAGTCATTATAATTCAAAAAAATACTTTTTTTCTTAATTAATCTTATGGATATGGCACAAACAATGTAAAGGAATAATAATAATTATTTTAGGAAAAATAAAATAAAATAAAATAAAATGAGAAATAAATGAATGAATTTGGTTGTTTTCAGAATTACATGTACACTCACATATATGTGTAATGGCCTTACATGTATCCATGTAGTGGATTTAATGATACTGATTTATCTAAAGGACAATACAACCTGCCCAAACCAATATATCAGTCTAGTCCTGGCTGAGAGCAGCTTTTTGAGTTTTATAAAAAAATATGGTTTCACATCTGGCAAATAGAATTATGAAATCCAAATGTTTTACCTGTGTTCCTTTAAATAAGAGAGCTGCTGACTGTGTTTATGCTCGCTCAGTCATGAAGTAAACCACCTACGGCGTTGTTGTCTGACTATAAATTCTTGCCTTCATTCCTTCCAGTTAACACACCTTTGCTGCTTCTCCTCAAGGGAAACAATCTGCTGCTCAGAGTTGCTCCTATTAAAAAGTTTTTTTCTAAATGTGTAATCACGTCATTTTACTGGAGGATGTTCTGAAAAGCGACTTTGTGCTCGGGCATTAGTGCAATTTGCCTCAAACAGAAACATCTAAACACAATTCAGTCATCATGAGAGGAGCTGAGCAGCTACTTGTTAGTATGCAGAGTGCAGTCAGCCTGCTGCATAATTCATAAACAAGAGAAACTAGAAGAGCAGCTCAATAAATACTGTTCACAGCTGCAGTTGGATTTTCGTCCACCAGATGGCGACAACATCCTCCACATAAACGGACGTTGCATTCAGTAAGTGTGATAATATCATTATTATCGTAATTGTTGCAAATAAAAAATCACATTTAAATGTAAAAAATTAATCATTTTCAAATGTTTGGAGTTTTTTTACATTTTTTGTGTGTAGTATTTTATATTTCATATCAGTTTTACACTGAAATACTACAACAAGTCATCTGAAAGCATAATCTAAATGAAATAAAATTCCCTCCTGACTACCTCTAAAACAAGCTAAAAATCAGTTTTTTTAGAGTCTACATCCTTTTTTTTTTCAAAAATAATAATTATTTTCCAGACGGATTAGGCCTAATTTGGAGTAAATAAAAAACACAAAAGATTGTAGATATTTGCATCGCTAGAAAAAACATCAAAAATGTCTGTTTTGGTTTGCTGGAAAACAGTCAAACTAGACCTAAAATCAATAAAACACAATTTAAAGCAAACAAACTGACATTATGTATTCGAGAAAAAGTAAAGAGCCAAAGAAAAATGGCATTGAACATGAAATATTAACCCTGTTTAGCCTTCAGTGCTTCACTTTCAGCTCTGGTGTTGTTTAGATAACATCACATCATTCTGCCGTTAATCTGCCTTCCAGCAGAACGCACAGATGTACACCATATTTCAATCTATCCACTTCCTGTTCTGCTCTTGTTTACATAAATAAAGCCCGTCTGTCCACTCATAATGACTAATTACATTTAATAACCTAAGTGATTCCTTGGTTTTAAAGTCCATTAGCAGTAGGAGCAGGCTGTTTCCTCCAGGTTACGTGCTCGTACACTAACCGCAGGATTGTTTACTTCCTTCTCTTTTCTGGAGCACGAAGGACGGTCGAAAATGGAGGTATTTTTCTGAAAACCTTTATCAAGGGAAAATATTCACCACATACTCATCATCTCATTCAGCCTTTTTTGAGGTCACAGGAGAGTGCCTCTGGAGAGTGCACCACTGCACCAGATGTTGGGGGATGTTTTTGTATTTATCATTCAAATGAATGCTTAATAAAAAACAGAAGAAAGGGCGGTTTTCACTGTTGGGTGGAAAGCTCGTATCTCCAGGAAGTGTTCCTGAACTCATCTGGGTTTCATAACCCACAGAATAAAAAAAAAAAACTGAAGGTAAAGTCTGAAACAATATGGAGCTCCAATGTGTCAATTCAACATATCTATAGTCTTTGAATAATTGAGCATAATTATTTTAATATTTGCCCCAATTGACCTGCTAATAATTGCTGATTTCTATCTTGTTCAGGTTATTAATACTTGCTTAAAATGCATTAAGCATGCATAATATCTCTGCAGTTTGTTTTACATTGCCATGTTACTTTCTCAATGTTCACAGCTGATGTCATTTTCTTTTTTTTATTTCTTCCTGCAACAGCCACATTTCCCCTTTAGAAATCAATGAAGTCTCGTGTTTGCTTCTCAGCATTTTGCCTCCACACAGCCTTGGGAAATTCTCCTTGGTTTTCCCCAAGCCCTCAAAAAAATCAAAAATCAAAAATGCCTCAACCCAACACAACTTTTTACTTGTAGATATCTATCTTGTATTTCAGGAATGTGACAGCTACACCAATGCTCTGACTTCCTACATTGGGAGGAACCTGTTTTGATTCTTATGAACTACGACACTCGAATTCAAGTACGAGTCGGACGTCCTCTCATACCGAGTTGTAATGCTATCATGTGATCATGTCGAAGCTTTTTATTCCACGAGCTCTGTCTTTACTTCTTTTTTCCGAGGATTTGTTTGGGTCATTGTCATATTTCCTGACAGGAATCCTGGATTCCCTTTTTGCGAATACATTTTTGTTTGTGGTTGTTTCTTGGACTATTATTGCTCATGCTTACCCCTCCCTCCTCTTTATTGAGACGGCAGCGTTCAAAAAGCTTATGGAGGGAGTTAAGCAGACGTGCATTCACCAAAACAACGAGTTTGTCTTCATCCAACTCTTGCTAAAACTGAAACGTAGTTTATTGGAAGAGATTTTGAAATGATATATTTAGTTTCTACCCTGTTTCTACATCGTTCCATGTGTTAGCAGGATTTTTTTCCAGAATGCCGTCAAAACCCCCCCCCAAATCTTAAGGCTGTGAACTGAATATACTAAGTTAAGTTTAAGTTTGAGACGTGTGCTGGATGAGCTCTGACCTGGTTCTTCACTGGAGTCACCATGTCCTTCTTGCGGTAGTCAAGAGTTTTGGGAAGCTTGAACACCCTCTCGTCCAGAGGCGCGGTGAACTGGCGCTCGCTGTTCATCGGGATCAGCAGGCCGGTCATCTTCTCGGTCACTTCCTCCGATGTCTGCAAGCACAACATTTTACATGGTGTTTCAGGTTTTAGGGATGTTTCTAACGCTCAGTACAGCCGCAGGTTGAGTTTGTTGATCAAAAACATAAGAAGAAAACAAAGAGTGCACAAGTTCAGGGGTTACAGGTTACACCACTCTGACAGTAGATGGTGGAGCGTTTTCTTAGCTCCTGGAATAATCTTGTGAGACAGAAAGGTTGTGGGACGGGAGAAAGAGAAGAGAGGCCGAGAGGATTTCCTTTTAAACTGAAGACAAGAACAAGTTAAAGGAGATAAGGCGGGCGGAGGATTGGATTCAGCAGAGAGATGAAAGGCATTTCTTGAACAGATGGGTTTAACGCTTTACTCCAAAGCGAAATGTCATTTTGATGTACTGTACGAATGTCAAAACGGAACACCAGAAGGGTAGATGCACAAAACACATGACAAAGAAGAAGCAGACGAGGAGGGTATGACGAGCAAATGAGAAATTAAAAAACGAGTGACTCCTGTGCCGTTTACTGGCTGTCACGACGGAACTGCTGATTGTATGATATTAAGCGAAAGTTTGCTTTGAAATCCTGTCATTTATCATCATCAGAATTCCCCAGTGCTTCCACTACAGCGCAGGCAGCGAGCAGAGAGATCATTAACACAAAAAGTACAAGCCATCCGGTCATTTCTTTCATTTCGCTTAAGTGCTTCCAGTCAAAAATGAAAATGGAAACACAGCCTTTATTATTCCGCCCACCTGTTTCTACACACACACGCATTCATCCAGTATTCAGAGGTGGAGCACACGTTCCTGCCACTAACAAATGGGTCCAAGCACTGGCACTGCTTTCGACCCAGTAATGATGTATGGCTTGTTACAGCCGGTGTCTTGATGCAAAAACAACCGTCGGTCGTGACCCGCTCTGACACACACGTCACCGACTGCAGCTGATTTAAAGGACACCAAACCTCATTCTGTTTCACCTCAATGGGCTGTAGCGTGCAAGGGGTGAAGCACAGCACGGAGATGACAGCAGCTAAACGCCAGAACTGCCGAGGAGAATATGAATCTCTGACACCGATGCTGGTTTTCAATGACTTTCTACTACAAACAGGATTTTCACTATCGAATGCACTTAGCAAGACGGATCAATTCTCGCTTTGCTACAGTTGATAAGAGCAGCTGTAACTCAGACTGTAGCTGAAAATGGGTCAATGCTGATTGATTTCCCAGAACCGCAACGATTGACAGAAAATTAATTGCAGACTATTTTCACAATCAAATCTTTTGTTTTGTCATTCTTCTCAAACATTTTATGCTTCTCTTTGTCATGCGTGATAATAAACTGAATCATAAACTTAGTTAGCAGCTGTGTGAAGTTAGCTGATTAAAGTGCTATGATTTGGTCCGAAACATCGTAAGAATATAGGTATCTGTAAAGTCACAGAGCAGGTTGGAAAGGATGTCAAAGTACAGGAGAGAAGGCAAAAGAATGATAGAATTTCTGTCCTACAGACTGATGCATGGGAAAAAGGCAAAAAAACTGAATTTCGGCCTTAGCCCTTCAGGGCGGCCTCAGACTCACCATGTCTCCCAGGTGGTTCATGCCCAGGTCGTAGGAGTGGATACCCAGCGCTGCCTCCTGGTTGTGGGCTTCAATCATAAGCATGTTCTTCTCCCAGATGGCCCTGCGAATCCCCTCTTCATCCTGAAACAAGCAGGTGCACGTGTCATTTGGAGTCAAAACAGAAACTGGAGCGCAAAGGATCGTGGGACACCGATGGGTGGTAATTCAGACAAAAAAAAGTCTCCCTTTCGCGCTAACATTTGGAAAAGCCTATAAAAACATTTTATGATGTGTTACGTCTAGAAATGTGAACTTTGGAACATCCAGTTCCTCAGCAGGGTCAGAGTAATGGAATCATTTCTTTTTACCTGGTGGGCTTCATAACGAGGTCATAACATATGCAGAGTCTTCAAATGCCTGTTTTAAACTTAAAGTTTGCTTCCCCTTCCTTCCTGGGTTAACACCTGCCAGCTCGAAGTAAATTCATCTGAGCAAATAGGGCACATTTACGTTTTAATTAGCAAGGAAAGGAAGCCTGTCTGTTGTTACAGCCCCGTTTCCTTAATTAGGCCAATTAAGCCAGTGCAGGTTCACATAACAATCTTCCCTAGTATAGCTTATGCAGCAACATAACTGTCCAATGTAATCGTAATTTGCGTTAAAATATAGTTTTATAATTTTATTTATTTATTTGTTTTCTTTATATTTACGTCTCAACACCACTGTATGTTTCCATTATGTGCTGGGAAAGAGACTGATTGGCATTTCGTCCGTCAGAATATGGGAATAAGATACGGCCAAGTGCTTGGTTGGTTACCTAAAAAACATCCACACTTAGCATTCGTGTTACTAATTAGCATAATTATAATCATTACTTTCTATCTTGATATCCATTCCAGTAATGGAAAATGCAAATGATGCGAGGAGACTTTGATTCTATTACAGTCAGCTCAAGGAGGGTTGAATTAGAGGAGCTGTTGGAGAAATACTGATGGAAATCACAACAAAGAGAGAGAGAGAGAGAGAGAGAGAGAG
>CALSCE010009506.1:14118803-14131107 GCA_943593645.1 Bovichtus variegatus | reverse complement strand
GGACTTTTTGTATGCCTCCTATCATCTCCAATCACCTCCATAAGACACTTCCTGCAATACAGAAATGTCACGAGGGAAAGTAATCATGGCAGCATTTGTTGGGGAACTTCATAAAGTAGTACCTCGACCATTCACCAGTAGATATTCCTCTACCAATTGAGCTATACTCGAGTCTAGACAAGGAGGCCTATAGCGATCTTTGCTAATTTATAGCCTACTGCCTCTGCAACGCACCCAAACACAAACATGTTGGATGTCCCAGTTGGTGAATAATCAGAACGATCTATCTATATGCTGATGATATAATATTATCCACTTAAACACCACAACTAAAAGTATCTACACTTCAACAATCCTAACATCTTAGGGGACTAGCAGCTCACAATATTTTTAAATACTTTCTGGCAGTGCAGCTTCAGTATAAGACGCAATGGATAAAGTTGTTCTGGGATATAAACAGAGATTTTCTGTGGACTGACCATCTTTCAAATAAAAAGAAAAGAAATGATGTGTTATTTGAATCCTTTTAATAAAATGTTAAAATGTTGGCAAAACCACAGAGTAATGAAGTCAGCCAGATGGAGATTGGGCCATAAATCACCTAAAAGTTATACAAGGGCGATCTGCTCTGTTTAATGTTGCCTCAACAGAGCTGCATACACACAAGTACATATCCAGCAGACCAGAGACTGCAGAAACAGGCCCTCCGAGAGAAAGGAGAATAAGGCTGAACCGACTGGCAGTTAAATTGAGTCAGCTGTATGCTGCTGCACATCTACGCACTTGTATGACACAGTTAAGTGCCACACTTTCAAGATAAATGTTCTGATGATAGACTTTGAAGGTCGCCACTGGAAAAAGGGAATTGTTCAGCAGTCTCAACTGCAGTGCACTTTTTCTTTAGAACAACTTAGACTCCAATGAAAATTTGACATCTTTTGCCATTAATGTCAGTGATCTTTCCCCCTCTTCTCTACGGCTCCTCCTTTCTCTGTACTTACTTATGATTGAACTCGAAAAAAAAAGAAAAAGAAAGCTTGCTGCAATCCTTGAGGAATTTGCAACTTTTCAGTTCTGAGTCAGATTTGTATCTCAGGATTTGTAAACTTTGTTGGTGAGTTTTAAGGACAATTTGGTCTGTGTAAATCCCCTCTTGAGTTCAAATGTGGGCTGTGGTCTGTTAATAAATTACGAGGCTTCACCGCAAAAGTACACAGAGTGATTGAAGTGTGCAGCTTATAAATTCATATGTTTTTGTCTCTGACCTTTCCTTTCAACTCTCAAGCATAACGTTGTGCAATCATGTTTCTCTAGTTGAGGCTAACATCCCAAAGCAAGTCATGAAAGACTGTCTTCACCAATAAACCAACAGGTATGAGGACTTTGTTCTCTAGACAAACCTTATATGCTACAGTACACACTGGCAGAGACTTACCAGGCCGTTGTATTCTCTCCTGTGTGTGATCTTCCAGTCTTCCCATTGGCTGTCCAGAGAGGCTTGATCCAGGTGGCTCAGAGCTGACGCCACCAGCAGCAACACGCACACACACTGCAACATCCTGAAAAGAACGACAGAACCTAAACCCCACTTTTCAAATACATAACATCTGGGCTTAAATACACACACGGCCTGTATTAGCCCAATTCATTTTGAGGCGTGAGAGTCAAAGCCGCTACAATAAATAAAAGGATATGAAATGAAAGATGACTCTGTATGGGTTTCTGCGAGACGGGTTTTACTGTCACATGATGGTTTCACTCGTGCCATCTATGACTAGAAGCATGCTAGTTTGTTTTCAAGGAAATCACGCACAGCTGACACTGGAGATAAGAACCTGCTGTCTGTCCAGAGGTCAGCGGCATGCAACAGACATCTGCTGTTCTGAAAGCTGTTTCCACAAGTCTGGAGAAAATGCTGAACTCGTTTTATGTGGAGTTTTGCCTTTTTTTTTTTTTTATTTTTGCATTCCAAACTTTTTTCGCCCACCTTTGCTTTTTCTCTGCTATCTTGCCGTCTGTCATTCATCAACTTCTCCCTGTTTCTCTCTTGTTATATCACATCCTGCTTCTAATCTGCATTTGAGTTCACTGCTTCCTGTAAAGGCCACCAACCTGTCGAGTTTCACGAAAGTGAGATCGGAAAACAAAGGTTTTTTCGTTTCCTTTGCACTGCCTGTCTCATACACGCATTGATTATGTCGTTTCTGGCTTCGCCCTCGGGTGATTTGATGGGAAATGCCATGTTTTAAATAGCAGGGTTTCATGATCTATGCAAATACTTTACAGTTAATCTGAAAAATGATATGTGCACTTTGGTATGTTGCTGCGTGAGTCATAAGAATCCTCCTCATGGTAATATTTATGTTTTAGAGATGAATTCATGTTTTACACAAAGAATCAATTCTTTAAAAGACACATTTTTATACGTCTCCTGTTTTGTTGTTAACCAGTATGCCACATGAACTCTGCAGATGTCAAAACAGCTCCCAGTTAAGGCTGCAGCTCTGACTTCCAAAACGTGTTATACTAAAGGTGCAATTGAAATCACTCTCTAATCCTAATCCTATTAACACTAATTACTTTCTTAGCTGGCAAACATACTCGTGAATTTATCTGAGCTTAAATTAAAAAAAAAGAAAGAATCTTGAAAGTCAAACTCAAAGTCTTCAATGAAGATTAAAGAGGAATTCTATAATTCAGTTCAGCTCAGTTACACACAGTTTGGTTTCAGTTTAGTGCAACACATTACCATTGCTGAATTTCAATCCCTTTCGATGGATTTTTACAAACTCTAAAACTAACCCTGCTCAAGGGAAGGAATTCATAAAACTGAAACTAAAACTCAGTAAACAATAAACTTTACCTTAAGTCCAAAAGTCCAAGAGTTTGGTGAAGTTCTCTGAGTGCGACACCGTCTTCCTCTGCAGTCAAAGTGTGTCAGTGTGTGAGGTTATATCTGTTGGATTTAGAGGAAGTACAATGGGAGCTTCAGGTCTGGGGAGGAGTTTTTCTTTCCAGGCTGGGGAATTACATCTGGTTTCACTCAAATGGGAAAGAACTGCAGAACAGATGATGTCAGGTGTCAAATTACACAGTCGTGTCTGAAAACTCCACAGAAGCTGGCACTGAACTTAGTGCACTGCTGCATTTCTGATGCACTGCTTGAAAAATGAAGAAGTTCTCTTGGATTTTTAATAAGGATGGGTCCTTGAACTACATTCTTTTCCTAACCTTAAACATTACTCGTATTATGTATCAGGCCATTATAAAATATATATAAAATTAAATAAAAAATCTTGGTTATGATGTACAAGAATCAATATGATCTATGCAGTAATAGGAACTACTTTTAACTTTGAAATATTCTGTAGTCTCCTTTCAAGTCTATCATTTTAATGAATATTTCTGTATTTATTGAAGATGAATGGATGGACCTTTGGACCCTAGAAACAAATAATTCTTTCTTTTTATCTTGTTTTCATGCAAGCATTTTTCCCATACCTAATGTTGAGGTAAAAACATGTCTAGTCATGTTATTGTGGAGCTGCAAAATTGTTCCTTTACAAGAGGAAATAGAAATGATATTCAACCAGAAGTAATGGCACTGGAGAGGTGCAAGCATGTTGTAAAGCCTGCTGTTTCTTTGTAATACCTGCACAATCCTCCAGCACAAGTATAATACTGCAGGGTTGAAATTTTTGATTTCCAACCCTGTGTACTAGACATATATCATCTTAATATACTACTCATTTGTTTTTGTTTTTTTATACTTATTTTGCCAGTTTTGGCAAATCACTACCCAGTTGATGTTCCCCGGCAAAAAGAAGGAGCTATATCACTATGGCTCTCTATAAACCCTGATTTATGGTATATGTAAATATATAAATATATATATAAAAAATATAAACGTTTTAACCCATATTTTCAACAGTCTCTTTTACAAGCGAGACTTGGTCCAGACAGCAGCACAAAAAAGTCACAGACAACAACACTAATCACAAAAAAACAAGTTCAAGAGCTTTTTTTTTTTATAATCTCCATTTTGATCAATGTGTACAAAACTAACATTGTACACCTTCAAAATAGAGACCAACCATTAGACGTGTGATGGTACAGGGTATAGAGGACATCTGAAACCACAGCATATGTGACAGTTTTTGTTTATTAGGATATTCCAACATACACATGGACTTTTTAATACAGTGCAGACTGTTGGAGTGGTTGATGTTCATCAAAAAAAAGGAAGACATCAGTGTCTTTCCATTACAAACACTGTTGGTTAAAAAGAACTGTAAGAAACTACATACTGCAGAGAGACCTTCTCTAAGTATAAAGGAGAAGCAACTGACTATGCAAACATCATTTAATTATTGAGAATAGGTGAGATCACAAAGCAGAGACGAGATTTTAACATTAACAGTCCATGAAGAAGACGTATCAGACGGCATCATGAGCGTTAATTTATTAAAATACGCTTCCCACGACAGAGCCAAAATACATCTTTACAATATTTATTCTTACAGCTGTGTCGGCTGTTTTTTGATACATACTTCCTCATGCTGTTAGTCAACAGTCCTATGCGTCCGGTCTGTGTGTATATATGCACATGTCGTGTGACTCCTATAGTCATACAGCAGTCTAGTACATGTAGTCACTATCTAAATATAAGAATGTCCCGTGTAGCTCATATGTCCAGTGATACACGGCTGTGTTGCAGCAGCTTACTCATACATGTAATGAATGAGCAATAACCGCAGTTTGAATGGAGACGATTGAGTAATGCTACAGATCACACTTTACCAGAGCTAGTACAACACTGCTCATAATTCAACTCAAATGGTCCCTGAAATAGATGCTTTTAATGTGAAGTGCTGATCAGAGACTGTGTATAAGAAGTGAACGTTTTTCCCCGTGACGTCACCCATTGGATGGTGGACCACGGTTGTGAAGCCTCAAGTTTACAATCTTGTTTTTTTTTCAGTGACACGAGAGGATGGAGCAAAGTACGACCGAATGCTGAACAAGACATTTTTCGGCGACCAAAATGACATTTAACTTTAATGAACTGAAAACACACTGTGAAAGGGTGAAAGTTGTAAAACAAAAACACGGACAACACTTAGACTGGACAAATACCTGTCAATCACACGGTAGCCCCGCCCTAAAGCATCGCTTTATCGTCTATTTTACTCTAAATGGGATCATAATTTACTAAATGAACATCATGCTGAGCTGAAGAAGACTTGGAACCAATGATTGAGACCATACACTCATCAGGAAAATGTTCATCAGGGTCATTTTCATTTTTTGGAGTCGCCCCCTGCTGGCCTTTAAAAATAATACAGGTTTAAGGCTCTTCTGCATTTACTTCACTTTTAAGACCCGTAGGTTTTCCGCTTGGTAACCATTGGCCACATGGGTGTAATGATCATTGTTGCCTCTTGGGGACATTGTTTTAACCTTTTAGTCAAATCTTTCAATCTATTTTCTTCCGAAATGTGTAATATAACACTTAGTTTTAAGTGCAGGTGTGATGATACAGCTACACACAGTAAAAAGGCAGTCAGTGCCCCCGACAACATGAACTGATGAGAATTTCATATAAAAGCAGCTATCCATCTCTTAAGTTAGCAACTTCAGCGCCCCTCAAGGTCACGAGCAATCTCTGCTGCTGTGCTGAGACCTCGGCCGTGTTAAGATCTCTAGTGTGTTAAGTGCAGTGCAAGCGAGCGGTCCCAGGCCCGGCCTCTCATCACTGACAGCTCACTATCCATCTGATAGATGGAGCTTTCTTTTTTTTCTTCTTTTCTTCGGAGCAGCAGAGTGCATTTTAAGCTCCTTTAAGACTCGTCCTGCTGGTTCCCCTATGGCCACTTTAGATAATGAGACTCATGGACGATAGTGTCTCGATTGATCCATCACCAAGGACCCAACCCCCCCTCTCAGCACCAATGAACAGGCAGCAGGTCATGACCTGTGTGTAATGTATGCGTGTTTGTGTAGGGCGGTTTGAAAGGAGGAGCGGCTACAGGCGGTGGTAGATTTATAATCCAATATTAATTACCAAGGTGGTTACCAAGCAGTCGGTGGCTCTTTTTTTATCTGCAGCGTTAGAGAATCTATTAATATCTCTATATAGGGTAAATACATTTCTATAATCCAGACTCTCTTATGTGCGCAGCGGCAGCCATTATCTCAATGTTGCGATTGATTTTCTACTCTGACTCTTCACTGTGGACACTGGAAAGCAATCCGAGGCCCCGTTTCACCTTACATTCTTGTTTTCTTCCATCTTCCTCCCTCTGTGAGGCCACATCTGTTTCCCGTTTTGGCAAAACCCACCACAAAAACTGGGAACCGCTCAGCTACCAGGATCCTCTGCTCCCGTCATATGATCAACTCGCTGACTCAGACCATCACAGGATGTCCTTTTCTTGCTATTACAAACCGAGTTGGCTCTGTGATAGCAAGAAGTAATCTTACATCACTGCAGAGACGACCGAATGACATCCAATTTTCTATATGCATCCTCGATCAATACGAGTCCCTCCGGGACAGATTACGTAACACTAATGCTGTTCCCTGTTGAAATGAATTGTGTCAGAGCACTACAAAACATTGTTGAGATTCTTCCCTGCTAATCTACTGAGAGGCTTTAAATCCTGATTTGAACTGTGTGCACTTTTCACTGACCAGTTCAGAGATTAGAGCCGCAGACACCAAAGAGCTTTTAAAGGCTTGTTTTGATTCCAGCAGATTAGACTGTGTTGTCTTTTTTTTGCACTCCAAGGTCAGATTGTTTGTCAAGGGAAAAATGGGAAGAGTATTCAAAAAGTTGTTGTTGTGCGAGCCTCACTTGAGTCCTGATCTCTCGTCTTTCTGAATGTGTGTAAATGCTTTATTGTACATGTACACGGAAATTCCATTTATAGTGGACGAGTAAGAATATATCTGAATTTTTTTTTTTTAAAAAGTAAAAAAAACAAGTCTGCAGTGAAAGACAAGATAAGAAGATGGATCTGATATACAAACTCTATTATTTTATTAAAACCAAGCAATCGTTTTTTAATAAATTATGTCTTTTTTGATATATTTACAATTTAGCAGACCGTGACGACCGGTGGGAACGAAAGGCAAAGGAATCAATAGCAACAACTCAAGAGTTTGGATAAAAGAGCAGTCTTTACTTGGAGGTCGACCAGGAAGACAACGAGAGGAGAGATGAGTAACAGAAAATAAAACAGGAAGTAATGAATGATAACAAAACCTAACTTAACGGACTGGAGGGAACCTCACACAAACTATTTCTAATGTCTATCTTTTGTGTTTATACTGCCCACTCCTGGAGCTGATGAAACCTAAACTGCTGCTTTAAATGTATTGATTCATCAACACCGTCATCTGTGCTACCAACATAGTCCTAAATAAAAAGCAGGCTAATGTGCATGTGTGTATTTTCTGCAAGCAAAAGGAAAAAAAAGGAAATTGTTTCGCTGAAGATTGAAATATAAGGGGAAAGGTCCAACACATCCAGCACATAAACCACACGTTATTCTTTTTACACTTCAGTTTTTTTGTAAGGATTGAACAAACGAGATATAACATGTTTAGTGTGGGTATCTGATATTGGCGACATTTAAGAACATAATATGAAAAGTCATACAAATACATACTCCTTGCCTCAGCTGGGACGATGCTCCAGAGAAGGTGGAGATGGATCAGATCATGGAAACTTGGATTTTTACAACTAAATCCTAAAACATACATTTGACCTCAGACTCTCTTCAACGGCAGCATCCGACCGCAAGACATGCGTCAGATTATTTCTGAACAGAACGGTTTGTTCTGTCCTGTGATCAGTTCATACAAGAGCCCCAGACATCAGAAAGCCTTTTAAGTCCTTCATCCGAACAGATTAGATCAACTTTGAACCTTTGATTACAAACTCGGACTGTGTACCGAACAGATCCTTTAATATCCATTCTGGTTGAAAAATAAGTTATTTTTCAATGCTGTAGCACTTTGTTCTACCTGATTTTTTAGATATTCGGACAGACTGCGGTCAGCGCTGCCGTCAGGTGAATCATGCTGCAACCAAAATAATGACGGTTAAGCACACTATAAATATATACATTTATATAATCAGGGTTAAGAGGGTCAAGAGGACTTTACCAGAATGTAAAATGAGTTTGAACGGACCAGACTGTGTTCAGCAGGCTCATTAGAGGCAGCTGAACAAGCCTCGAGGAGATCCACGAGTCCTCCTGGCCACAACATCACTGTGGGACAAAAAACTAGAACAAACAACAGAATACAGACAGCAAGGACATACAACAGACGATACACATGTCTCTGAATCACAGGTACATTCAAGGGGGTTTGGTTTTTGGATTGGGGTTATCTGAAGTTTTTTTTTAATTAACGGTCGGGAAACTTACTTTGCTTGAGCTTTAACTTACCAAACTAACTTATCTAACCAAAAAAAAAACGGTCACGACAGTAAACAGAAAACAAAAACATGAATCATGTGTGTTCAGAAATGAAGCGTGACTCTGGGCTCAGAATCTAACTCTGACATAGTGTGTGTGTGCGTGTGTATGTGTGTGTGCGTGTGTGCGTGTGTGTGTGTGCCATCAGCTCATTCAGGACCTTTCCTTTTTGCATCTTTGTCACTTGGCGTTAAGAAAAATGATCAATGACTCAGAAACTGGCAGCAAAACAAAGTCATTCATGATTCCTGTCATCTAATCTCTTTATACGGAGTGGTCGACGTGCATCTGGGCCTTCAGTTGATGCACACATGTGCCGAGATGTTTGAGGGGATTAGCATTTATACTAAGCAGAGAGAGAAAACCCCCATTTCACAAACACTGAAATTAAAGCCGAATTCACAAACAAAAGCTTCGGGCACACATTCATAATTTCTGCGATGGTTGATCCGTCACATGCCGGTCCATACATTATCCTCTTCAGGGATTATTCGTCGACGTGAGCCTCACACTTCTGTCCTTAAATTCATATTTTTAGACGAGGGTTCTTCAGAAACTGCTGACACTCGAAAATTAAATGAGCTCAAGGCTCGCAGCTTAAGTGACACTCTCTTTATAGCGGTGCCAATATTTTAACCGTAAGAATACTTGAGCGCGCCGCATTAGCTGGACTCTCATTAGAGCAGGCAACAGCTGAGACTGCAACATGGATTTAAAAGCTAAAAGGTCTATTCACTCATGTATGCTTTGGTCTGTGGAACAGCATGAGTGTGACCTTTAAAACCAGTTGATAGTCCATCACAGCTTCCATTCATAAAGACAGAGGTTTACATCCGTGGGTTTATGGAGCTTTAATTGTCAGGAGCTTCAAGGCTTCGGACAAGAGCCATGTTGGAAAATGTTTAATAGAAAAACAATAAAAAGGGGATTAAAAAAAAGAACTGCCAACCTTTATGACAAAACCTCGGCAAGAACAGTGTGCCCCTGCTCACAGTTGCTGTTTTTTGCAGGTTTTGAATGCAGAATATTTGAGTGTATGATGAGGTAGCGTTAAGCAACAAGCAGTTTGGTATTTTTCTCAGTTTAATTCCCGAAAAATAGCCCCATTTGTCAAAAAATGTGCGCCCACTCAATTTTACATTTGTTCCGTATCACAATTTGTTCGAGGGAAGGAGCTGTTTGTGGTTTGTTTCTCTCCATCTCATTACAAAAAAAAAAAAAACATTACGGGAGGGAACAGGATCTGCTAACAAAGAAATAATCCCTCCATAATATTCACGGTTATAAGAACAGGCCCGGCCTGTGGATGGCAGCAGGATGACCAGATGTCACTGGCAGCCATTACAAAAGGATGAGCACTTGAGAAGCCCCCTCCCCCCTCCCCCCACCCCCACCCACCCGAAGCTCTTCCTATTGGCTCAGTATGCCGAGGTGCACTCTCAGCAGAAGTCAGTGTTGCTTTACGGATTCAGACATTCAAACAACTATCATATCAGCCAGTCAGCGTTGTGGCGTTGACAGTTTTCCTACACTTTAATAGACACATTGGGTGAACCTACCTAAGAGAAGTGTTATGCTGCTGGTTTGAGGGGAGAGCTTTAGAGTCCCATCGTGTTCTAATTTCAGCCTGTTCTCCTAACAACTAAGTTTCCCATACAACTAAACTGCATCGTCAATTACGTTTCAGCGGAAAAATATTTATATGTATGTATGGAAACGTAATTTTGTTGGAGACAGGGTTCCTAAATTCATTTTTTTGTTGATTTTCCATCCTGACATGAGGAAACTTCAGTAGAAAACTAAGAGTTCTTGTGTACTTTTTGACATTTTGAAACCAAATGCTTGAATTAAATTTAAAGAAAGGGCTTCCTAAATCACAAAAAACAAATATCAAGGCCAAACCTGCTAATTGACGTAAATACACTTATGATTTAAACAGTCAATACTGTTCGTATTGGGTTCTTAAAGACGGGGTGGGTAATGTGTTTTAGAAAATACGATTTGTCATCTTTGTTGAAATACTCTTTACATGCCAATAGCAATCAATAAATCAAATTAAAAAAAAGTAATTAATCTGGTATCTGTTGCTGTCACAGGTCTGTAATAAGTCCAATCACTTCATTCAGCCGAAATTAAATGATGGGAGGGTCGACCTGCCTCTCAAACTACCTGCCTGTCTACCTGCCTGTCTACCTCCCTGTCTACCTGCCTGTCTACCTGCCTGTGTACCTGCCTGTGTACCTGCCTGTGTACCTGCCTGTCTACCTGCCTGTGTACCTGCCTGTCTACCTGCCTGTGTACCTGACTGTGTACCTGCCTGTGTACCTGCCTGTCTACCTGCCTGTGTACCTGCCTGTCTACCTGCCTGTCTACCTGCGCGCACTCTGCTTGTGCACTCATTGAGCATCAACAAGCAGAGAAATTAATTATTGCATATGTTCTGATTGCTACCAAATATGGACAATGACAGGCTAAAGATTATATTATCTGCAGGCTAAAGATCCATCATTGGACCCCCCCCCCCCTATGTCTCTCTCTTAGTTTGTACCATCAATTCAAACAGAAATGAAATTTAAGTTCTCTGTTTTCAACACACATACACATAAAAACTCACAAACAGAAAGGAAAACAGAAGAGAGCACTCGCAGGTAACCAACCTGCAAATTATTCTCCTCAGATGCATATGGACACGACGAACGTCAGCTGTTGACTTTTGTCGAGCAAAGCGGCGACAAGCTGTTGAGAATCTGGTCACATTTCTGCCTAATCATGCAAAAACTGCTCTCTACAAATTACACACATTTAAAGGGTTGGGGATGGAAGCAAATTAGGTTCAAGTTGTAGGTCCAAGAAACTGATACAATTTTACAACTGATATTTATAATATGATTTCCCTAAGCGGCTGCGGTGTGTGTGTGTATATATAAAGTAAACAGCTACCAATCTTGTCTTTGCCAGTGCTGTAGTTAGTTTTAGGGTTTTGACAGGCGCTCCTCCCGGGGGCCAAAGGTCAGGCTTCATGATTCCTTTCTCCTAATTGGCTCCAGTTTCTCATTGTTTAACTTAGACAGTGCTGACCCCTCCAAAGGAACCAAATCTAATTAAACCCCTCCAGAATTTATCAAGTGCCCGACTGTCCTCCCAAAACATTGACTGAAGCAGTTTCATATGTAGATTGTCTGTTTACCTTCGGGCTACACTGTCCTTGACATGTACAGCTATCGATGAGCTGTCCGCACCCTGTGCAGGTTTTACTGCATCTCAAGAACTAAAAATACATCTGTTTCATTAAATTGCAGAATGCTGCTTTATTTAATTTTTTTAGGACAGTTGCTTCTAAGTGAAATCTCCCTCAAATATATTCCAACAAGACCTAATTTAATGTTGCTGCGTGCCGACTGTTGTAAAACTTAATAACCTTTGCACTTTCCTGTGAATCCACTGCAGCTTCCATCCTGTCGTCCATTAAGAGAAGCTTCCTGCCTGGCAGATGCTTCATGTTCTGCTTCAGGGAAAAGAGGAAGCGCAAGGCTACCCCCTCTCTAATCAGAGAACCACAGGCGAATGAGGATTAATTAAAATGGAAAGTGAGGTTGAGCCCCAATCCAGCGTCGCCTACTGGGAGCCAAAATGCAGAACTAAAAGCATCCCGAAAATCTTCTTAAGGCTGAGGAAACAATCTCACCGTAGCGAGGAATATCCCTGATTGCATAAACCTTTTCTACAGCTACTGGCTGGATACTTTATCGAAGACCTCTCTAAAGTTGTTGACCAGGTAAGAATCGTTTGCAAAATGAAACAAAAAAATATAGATT
>CALSCE010009506.1:14103208-14118570 GCA_943593645.1 Bovichtus variegatus | reverse complement strand
TGCTGAACCACTTGTATCTGCTGAACCACTTGTATCTGCTGAACCACCTGCATCAGGACGATGCACATTGACCTGATGCAGGTGTCAGACTTTTTATTTAATTTTCTTTTAACTGACCCGGTCTTCAGCCATCGATCCATCTTGATCATTTATGACGTAAGATCGTAAAACCGATTGTACCGTCTTTAGGGACTTGCCACATTCTAACTATTGTGCGCGCATTCCGCGACAATTGTTGCTCACATACTTGCAAAAGCGGTGCTTAAACAAATCTACGGCAAGCACACTCGAGAAGGCTGCTTTTGAGGTCGATGAAAGCAGGAAGAGCTGCCTGTGAAATCGCTTTGTTTGAACTTTTCACAAAGGCTGCCATTGTATAAGTCCTGTGTTGCGGTGTTCTAATTCTTGATTCATCCTTCCTCTCGTCTTCGAATAGTTGGCTATGTGGATGGCGATGTGTTTTTGAAGGAGGTAGAATTGTTTGGCTCAAAGGTAACCACAGACCAGGTTTGCACAACGTTGTACGGTAAGAGAGGACGGTCCCTTTCCACACATAAAGAAAAGGTCGATTGTCAGGTGCGTTTGAAAAACAGATTGACATTTTTTCTGGCGAGTCTCCAAAGCTCCCTCGGTGGTTTGGAACAACGTGTCCTGATAAAAACAACTTTAAGGAGCATGAAGAGTTTTTAACCCAACTTGTCAAAGTGAATTTACTTTATATTCTGCCCATCGCCACAGACAGCCTTGGTTTTGGATGTCTGTTCTCACCTCAGTCTCTTTTTTGCCTTTTTTTAGGTGTACTTGTCTGTTTCTGTCTGACAGGCACACATGCTTAAATCCAGAGGGAAGGTCTCTTTGGATGGGTGACTTTGCATTTTAGTTTCTGAGATTCATTCACTGTGAAAATGTTCCTGCATCCGTTTGCAACAGTTGAATGCTTGAATAGTTCAACTGCGGCCTTTTGAGGTATGTTTGCTCCCATTTGGTGGGTATGTTGGGGCTGAAAACCAACTCCGCTGTGACAAAAACCCACCGGAGCAGTGATGTTTAAAAGACATCACCATGTACCAAAAGGCCTTTATTGCACATTGAAGAATTTTAAATATTTGAGGACATTTTTGCAAAATGGGAGCATTTAGTCCTCGCTTCTTCATTGGCTGGTCACAGGCTATCAGCCAAACCTTCACTAACATTGGAGAACATTGTATGTGCCGTGCTGCTCTGCGTCGCGCAGCCTTCTGTTTCCATCACAGTTAGTTTTAGCATTTGGATACAAGGATTGTAAAAGTTTACAGCCAGATATGTTGTTACCCTGCTTCCCAACATTTGACGCTTGATGGCCATGCCACCAGGTACTAGGCACCTGATTGGACGAGCGCTTTCACTCGCTGGCTTTCTGCTCCTGAATTTCAAACGGGAGCAACATGGCGACTAGTTTTGGAAAACTTTTTTCTCTTATTATGAAAATAATATGTACCGGAATGTGTTGCTCAGCGCCTCTGATTTGATCAACTTTATGCAGATGAGATGCGGCCAATGTGATGCTCCGTCAGTCCAAATGCATTGCAGCCCTACCAGAAGTCATTGCACGGCTGCTTACATAGACAATGAATGGGAAGCATGGAAATGACGGTTCCAGTGGACATGTACCATTACTCTTATTGAACAATGGTGCAGCTAAAAACAAAGGAGCAGTGATTAAACTGACAAAATGCAAGTCGACTCTAATTATTAATATTTAGGGGCCAGTCCTACTTCATGCAAGTACTTTTGTCACCTCTCCTGTGTACAATCGGCTTGTGGGACCCAGATACCCCTTCCAATAAAACCCGCATGTTTGCTATCTTGGCTCCAAAATGGTGGAACAACCTCCTCGTCGATATCAGGTCAGCAGGAAGTCTTCGAACCTTTCGTCGCAGACTGAAAATCCACCTGTTTCGACAGCACCATGGCCACTTATTTAAAGCTGATGGTTGAGTTTTTGTTCCATCGTTTCTGTACGTAGCACTTACTGTACATCGGTTTGGCTTATTTGAAGCTATTGTACTGCACTTAAAATGATTCCACCTATGTGAAGCTAATGTACTTGCAAGACTCTTGCTGTTCGGAGGTGTGTGCCGATATCCCCTCAGTAAATGCTTTGGTATTTTGGTGCATAACAGACACAAAAAGCATAGTAAGAGAAAAGAAAAAACTAATACTGCAAAAGTCAACAATCATAAATATAAAATAGAAATGAACAATTTATTCAGCTTGTAGTATCTAATCAGTCTCCATCATGGCAGGCTCCTAGTGTAGCCTTTCAGAACAGCTATACAAACTTCTCCCGTCAGACTTGATCTGAGAACACTGCGTACCAGATAGTCCTCACAAGTACAGTAAGTACAAATGCGTGTGTGTGAGCTTGTTTATGTGCAACGTGAGGCCCATGTTAAGCAGGTGAGTTTTCAGCCAGCAGTAGGGAGTGTCTCTCTCTGTTTTGACTGGAGAGAAAAGGTCAGTCCACCGGGGGGAAGCTAAACTAGACGGCGATGAGAAGGAGCCCCTTTTGCTCTGAATGATTCTTATTTTCCAGCATCGTCAATCAGAAGTGCACTGATAAACAACAGCTGTACTCTGTCAACTCATTCACTTCTGTCTGGATGACCGTGATGATTTGTAAAGATAATTCCCTTCCAGGATGACTGGACTGAACTGAGTAGCACGATGGGTTGTGACTCGGGGCATTAAGGTTTGAATCCAGGAACATGAGTTCTTAATTATTTATTTGGAAGCCTCGTTAATGTATGCGTGCGTTTTAGCGATACGTACGTATCTGCACGTATGTGTCAGAGGAGGAAGGGGGTATTCCTCACCTCTACTACAGAGTCGTAGCCTACTCATCTTTATTGTACCCAGCTGTTGTTCAATCCAGAGATTTGGCTTAACCGCGCCTATCTGCCTATCTCTCCCTCCAAGCTGTGGTAGTAATGTACTGTCCTGGAAACATGCCAGCACTCACTCAGTGTGGCGGATAACAAAAAAAAAAAAAAAAAAACTCAAATCCCCTCAGAGCTGACAGCTTGGGGATTTTGCCACCCATATTATTATTATGTGCACGTCTCCGGCACCTCGGATGTGTTTTACCAGTTACTTTGTTGACAAAAAGCTGTTTTTGTGTTCATCAGCCTGTTGATACTGCAGCTGGGTTCATAGTGAAGCACTATTCAGCTGTAACAATGCTGAAAGAAGAACTCCGATCTTAGACCATCTTGTATTTCAGTAACAGCAACACCATATAAACAAAAATGTTTATATGGTGTCTGGCACAACTCAGGTCTTATTTTCTTCGGCCTTGATTATTGGTCACGGTAACATTGTGCTCAGCAAATGAATTGCTAAGACCTGGGAACACAGCGACAGAGCTACAAGGACGGGAAGGAAGCACAAGCTGTCGGACAACAGGCTGTAAAGGTTGGAGTAAATGATTGAGTACAACGACATTAGGAATGGTGGCAAAAAGCACAAAAAGATCCCTTACAAATGTTCCATTAGCCTAATGGAAAGTTCTGCTTTCAACTTATCCTTAATGAAAAAATGTGATGTAATGAAATACACTGACTGTAAGTGTCAAATCCAAACACAACATACATCATTCTTAATTTGGTCGTTCTAAACCAAGCTCTAAGACGGACAAACCAAAGGGAATTGGACAAATTGCAATTTTGACAGAAGTTGCCAGAATTAAGAAAAAATGGTAGATTACAGGACTATCACGTTGTTTCTGGGAATGTTGTGTTCTTTAACGTGCAAAAGGTTCTCTGAAGCTGCCAAGTTTACAGGTTTCTGGTCAGTCTGCTGTCAGCAGGGTGACATCATTTATGAATCAATCAATCAATCAATTTTTTACGAAAAACCCTTATCCTCTGCAAAGTAAAGTAACTTATCAGAGAAGTGCAACATAGACAAAAAAAAAAGGTGCAGTTTTACCATTTGTAAAGTGAAAGAAACCATGCAATCTGCAAATCTGCAGTATTTGATGTAATGTTCTTATACTGCTCATCGTGACTGTCAGCTATTACTCACTGAAAGTGTTCATATACTTAGATACTCTATGTCCCTACCACTATCCTATTAGTAAAAGCGCATATGTCCTCATGCACGTGATGCATTAAAGTGGTGGACATGTGCGTGGTAAAAGCGAACAGGATGATGGGATTTATCTGTGTCTGATATTTATAGCGAGGTCTGGTAACAAAAGTAACGACTTGATGCATGTTGGATAAAACTGTAATGGACACATTCTTCGTTACACTACCAGTTACATGGGGATTTGAGGCATTACGAGCCCGACACATGGCGCTTATCCAGCCCTAAATCTGTGGGATGTTTGCT
This sequence comes from Bovichtus variegatus, assembly GCA_943593645.1. Lineage (NCBI taxonomy): Eukaryota > Metazoa > Chordata > Actinopteri > Perciformes > Bovichtidae > Bovichtus > Bovichtus variegatus. Next base: position 14,114,196 of record CALSCE010009506.1, on the reverse strand, counting down.
CCAGCTGAGCGGAGGGATGGGGATGCGCAGCGCGCAGCATCAGCAGATCTGCGGTCAGAGCGCAGCAGCTTCTCCTCGGCATCATTACACACAACAAGGAAGACACAGGCAGAGTCGACCTAAATTATTCTAGTAGCGCAATTATCTAAAAAAAACTCCCCGAGGTATTCGGCAGTGGGAAAAGGAAATTAATGAAGAAGGAGGGCGCGACTCTGATGCGACAGATGTTGGGAAAGTCTGCTTGAATGTAGGCAGAGGAGGAAGAGGAGGAAGAGGGGAAAGTGTCCTGAACAGAGATGAACGCGTTTTTCTGTTGGCGACGGACGATGAGCGTTAAAGAGGTGGAAGCTCTGTTGCGATGTTTCCGTTCCCTGAACGCTTCAGCTGGTGAGTTCACTCTGTAATTCATCATTTATATACTTACATTTAGATACTTCTATCTAAAAAAAACTACTTTTTCAGGTTTTCACCAGTTGTACTTGTTGGAGCTGAAAACATCTTTAATACCCTTTATCATTTCTATAACACCCCGTAGTTATTTATAGTTGGTTTGGTGTGTGTCTGTGGTAATGAGGACTCACTACTGACTTTATAGCGTTCTTTGTTATTCAATGGTTCACATTGGTGCTGCTTTAAGTGTTCCAGTGCGTTCTGTGGTCATATTCACACAATGCTGTTGTTTTTTTTCAATTTGGGGTAACTATAATCCAAAAGGGATCTAACTCAAGAATGAATAATTTAATTATTTTCAGATGAAATCTGGCAAATAGCAAAGGCAAACTGGAAAAGGAGCGAAAAGGAAGCCTCAAGTTAGTGATGGATGCGATGTTGTACCTGAGTTTCCTGTTCATATGTTGTCGGCTGGTTTTATTCTTTTGTTGTTGTTGTTGTTGTGGTAGTCGTGTCCTCCTCTGGGTATAGGGACTTTCTGCAATGTTAAAGCCCATTAACATACGCATAACACTGCTATGACGTTGACCTATATTTATATTTTTATTCCCCATGTTTTTATCAGGTCAGATAGCTCCTGAAACCATCCTTTCTAGAAACCTAGAACAATGTCCCATTTTCTACTTTACTATTCAGCCTAGTTGCCTTGTTGTTTGTGTAAATCTTTTTGTTGTTGTTGTTGTTGTTTGGTGCCGTTGGACTATGTCCTTTGTGAACAGTAATCCTCAGGATAGTTTGTTCCATAAACCTAAAAAGGGCCACAGCAGAACGTGTTTCAACAGCGTTTCAGCAGGATTACAGACATCAGTAGCTGCAGACTCATTCCCCCCCGGGACAGAGTGAGCCTTTTTTTTGTTTCCCTTTCACAGTGACTCTGGTCAAACCCGTTTGTCACCCAAAAAAACTGTATCGTTTCCAAACTCCTCCTGTTGGATTTGATTATCGTGTCACCTGCAGTCTGATATAAGCCAGGATCAGCATTTTCAGCCAGGGCGCAGAGGTGAACTCCAGCAGCAAACTCTCTGTCCTCTTCTCCTTTCATAATGAGGACACGCATCACATAGGTTGCAATGTGGCTCTGAAGGAGCCGATCACCATCAAGGGAGAACCAAAGATTTGACGCATGGGATTCTGCCAAATGGGCAATTTAATCAGAGGGCATTTTATGCACAGGAAGTATGTCAGTCTCCTTGTTAGGGGATAATTTATCTGGACTGTTATATTGGGCAGCTGCTCCAGACTTAAATTGATTTCAGCTTCAAGCTAAGACGTAGTATGCAGTATGCCAAGTCTTTAACTAGGTTCTTTGCTTTGCCTTCATGGCCTCAGTGGTAGAACTATGCACCGAGGCATTGCAGTTCTTCGTGTCTATGCTGTGCATTCTGGCTCACACTAGTGTTGTGGTCTGTTGGTACAGTGAAAGGCATTGTTTTTCTTGATTCCCTGATTTTGTTTCTGCTCCCAAATCTCAACATTTCCTCTCTTTCCCAGCAAGTTAATACACATTACCATTGAGATCAGAAGATATTTGGGGTTATTAAGTGTGCTTCTGGGCACTGTAACAAACTCAACTTAAAGTATTTGGTCAGGTTTGTGGGTTGAACTGGATACAATGATTGGGGGTGTAGCGGCAAAAGCTTTGGTCATGGTTGGCTTTGTTTAATTTATTGAAAAATAAAGTTTGAGTTCGGAAGATCTGAAAGGTTTCGTAAATGTCCTGCAGCTACAGATCAATATTTCAGTTTCACACATTTAGTATTTTTTGTTATATTTCTTTATTTTGGCAAAAAAATTCTCATCCCAAAGGTCCATTGACTGTACTTGATGTTCCCGAAGCTTTCAGTCACATCCCTTAGCCTTCCTCTGTGAAGGCTACAATACTGTATGTGGATACACGTTTTAGAAAAACCAAGTAAGTTGGCCGGGTGATGAGACTTTTTGTTTATTTATTTATTTTTGCTATTTTCAAGGTCAACATTTAACCCTCAAGCTCAATATTTTTTTCTATTTTATTTTCAGAGCTCTTTAGTTTTCCTACAACTACCACAACTAATGTCGAACCAAAATGACTACTGAGTACTAAGAACCCAGTTTGTAAACTTTGTCAAAATGTCTTTTGGTTTGATGCCTTGAAGAGCTTTGAACACACTTCTTCATACTTTTTCAATAACTCCTCATGTTTAAATGCATTTTAGATAAGCTAAAGTATTGGCCACCGATGATGTTTCAAAATGTTTCATAAATATCTCAAAAAGCCACATGCTGCTCGCGCACTCATTGTCACAAAGTTCTCTCGTTTCTTCAAATGGTTGAGTTTTTCACTGCAGCTTTGACTTCTTTCCAACAGCAGCGTCTTAATACCAGGCTTAGCCGAAGATGTTGGCGAGCTGTCTGGGAGGAGATGCATCTGAGCCTGGAACAATGCATCTACCCACCACATTTTCAGTTTTTAACGGCATTGAGATTAACACCACAGTTATTTCCAGTGCATCTCTTGTTTTTGCAAAGGATCCTTTTTAAATTGATTCCTGAGTTGAGTTGTTTGTGTTTTCATCTGAGTCTCAACCAGACCTGCTTGTGGAGGTTTTGCACACATATAATATCTATCCAGGCCAGAATCTGTGGTGCACAGCACTTTTGCACCCACTGGCACAGAAGCTCTATTCAGGCCACCCAGTCATTTGAAGTCTTTTGAAGATGAATAGGAAGATCAGATGTTCACTGCCACTGGAGAAATGCAGTCAGGGCATGAATACATAGTTGAATGGCACTAGCCCTGGGCTTGTGTCAGCAGTAGCTTTGTGTTGTTTGGCCATGAAAAAAAGTATCTTTATATTTCTTCATGATGCTTGTTGTTTTCCGTGCCATGAGTCCTTTTCCAAGATGCGTATGTCCTTTACAGTTTGATTATATTCTCCTGCTTTCAAAGCCTATGCTTCTTGCCTCGCGGCATTTTACATAATCTACACAATCGGTTTTTGCAAGAATCAAGTAGTACTAAACCCTAATCCCAGCATGTCTCTTTTTTTCAGTAGCTCGAATTATCTGCTAAACTATCCACCATTCAAATCAAATATGCTCAATGTCATGGTTCTTATTCAGAGGCAACCAAAATGCAGACACAGCAAAATGGTAAATGGACTGCATTTATATAGTACTTTTCCAATCTTAGCAATCACTCAAAGTGCTTTACAGCATCAGCATTCACCCTTTCACACACATTCATACCGAGTCAGAGGCTACCACACCGTTGGCCATGCCATCGGGAGCAATTTGGGGTTCAGTATCTTGCCCAAGGACACTTTGACATGCTGAATGCAGAGGCCGGGGATCGAACCACCACTCCACCTCCTAAACCACAGCCGCCGTAATAAAGCAAGAAAGACAGTCAATTGGTTGGCCGTCAAAGACGGCTAACAACTTTGTCAAGGCAAGTTTACAGAACAGGGACACAATACTGACATGTAGGAATAGTTTGACAGATATGACAAGGCAACACAGAGGATATGGCTAATTAGAGATTAGGGAAGGTGGCCTGGTGTTTAACTAGGGAACGAGGGACAGGTGTGGCAGAGCGGAACAGGTTGATTGGTAAGGAGCAGGAAACTCTGGGGGCATCTGGTGGACAGGTTGGGAATGAAAAGGTCCGCAAACATGCGGGGGGCGTCCTGTATACTTCCGTTAGAACAGCTGAGTATATTACATGTTTTCGCTCTACCTTTCCCATCGTTTGCCTATCCTTCATGTAGTGTGCATACGATGTCTTTTTTACTTTATCCTTAAAGTGGATGTGGAGTGATTTCCTTTAGGTGGTGCTCTTTTTGGTGCCCATCTGTCATGCTTTCGTCAGTTGAGACTGTTTCTCAAGGAAAGACAATATTATTTATGCCTCTAAATCAGTCTTTCTCGATGAGTGGTCCGCGGACCACTGGTGGTCCGTGAGTGACCCCTAGTGGTCCGTGAGTATATTGGTAAAATGTCACATTTTAAATGAATATATTACAAGTTTAAAAGTGTTTCTCAAACATGACTAGTTTCTCAAAAATGACTAGTATATAGTGTAGCATAGATGTAGCATAGCTACGTAGCTACGTGGGTTTGTTTTACGATCTTACGTCACAAATGATCTGCGCGGTCAATTTGAGCGTCAACTGACAAGATGGATCGATGTCTCAAGACCAGGTCAGGTAAAAGAAAATTAAATGAAAAATCTGACGCGACAGTCAAGGTGCATCGTCCTGATGCAGGTGATGCAGCTACAAGTGGTTCAGCAGCTACAAGTGGTTCAGCAGCTACAAGTGGTTCTGCTGCAGCGACAACAAGTGATTTTGCGTGCGTTTGAGAACCCCTGATGTAAAAAGCTTGGATGTGAAAAAAATCTTAATTTTCCTGAAAAAAGCTTTGGATGTGAAAAAAAACTTAATTTTCATGAAAAAAGCTTGAATGTCAAAATACTTAATTTCCACAGAAAAACCTTTAAGTAAAAAAAAAACAAAAAAACTTAATTTTCATGAAAAAAGCTTGGATGTGAAAGAAAAACCCTTAATTTTCATGAAATAAGCTTTGATGTAAAAAAAACCCAGAAATTTTCTTGAAAAAAGCCTGTGTGAGAAAAAAAAAAAAGCTTGGATGTGAAAATGCTTTGATGTAAAAAAAAACGGCGTCTGAAATTCCCTCCCTCCACATCTCTCCATCCAACAATGCTAATAACTTTCCAAACCATCAGTCTGACAAAAGAAATCACTCAGTGATTGGCCCTGTGTGTGTGTGTGTGTGTGTGTGTGTGTGTGGGGGGGGGGGGGGGGGTGGGAGTAAAGGGTTTGATCTTCTCTCTCAAGCGCTCTTTTGTCACACAGCTACTTCCGTCACTATTCGTGTTCATCCAGTGCAACGCCATGAAGGCTTTTGAGGACAGACTGAGGATAAGGGCGCACTTTTGTAAGTTTGTACGATTAATTGCATAAAGACTACAAAGCCACGCAAAAGGCACTCGATCTTTAGAAAGAGAGAGATCAGGGAGGTTGGGAGGTGCAGGAAGAGGCTATGACTATGGGCTTTGTGTACCACCAGTGTACACATTTTGTTTACAAGTATGAACTCGTTCTTCTTAATCACACTGAACTCTTAACAACCTCGCCATTTCTTTCTCTATTCATTCCAGACAAACTGCTCTTGCCGCTATTGTAAACATCACTTCCTGTCCAGCAGAGAGAACATCAAATGTAAAAGCCACTATTAGCTGGCTGTTCAATAAGGATTTCATAAGCATGTGTCCATTTTCTACACCCATTTGGCCAAGGTCAATGGGGGTTGGAGCCTATTTAGCATGCAATGGGCAAGAGGCAGGGTCCTTGGCGAGGTGGCTAGTCCTTCACGGGGGTCCAATCATGAATCATCAAAAGAATAACTGAGTAATTCAAACGATGATGTAAAAGTTATGCAAGCAATTGCTGTAGAGAGGATACGTAGGAGCAGTGAAATGATCAGGTCCAAGGATCGTACTTATAACACCAACAGCTCCTGCTGTACAGTGTTTGTGCTGTAGCATTTCCCTCCACATGCATCACGCCCTCTCTGCGAAAGGACAAAACTCCGAGACTATTACCACCAGAAACAATGACAGCATCGGTAATTTGTTCTAATGCTTGAAACAATCGCTGTCCAAGCGTTCTTGACAAGTGACCTCTTGCAATCGTGCGACGGTCCTCACGCAGTAGCAAAGGCAGAAGTAGTGTGATGTTGTTATGCCACCACAATGACGGTGGTGGGGTTTTCCTCACCCCAATAAAGGGCCTTCGAAAAGACGGTGTTTTATGCTTCACGATTTAGATTTGTCTCAACTTGAAAAGGATTTCAGAGGAGATAGTGGGCTGAACAAAGTATCAGACTTCAACACCTCTATTTGGTTCTGTCAATGCTCCCTTCTTCTAACCATCAGTGTTTCCCAACATTTACCATTCATTTACTAGTAGTTGCCCAACCTTAGCCATACCTTGAGCATATCAGAAAAAACACGTGAAGTGTCTCAGTCACCAATGTAGTAAGGTCAACGAGTTTAGCTTTTTTATTGTTGAAGATATTTCATCCAAGAGGCTTCCTCTGCTCTCCTGAGCGGAGGGTAACATCAATGTGGTTGTAAATTTCACAAAAGGGGTTAAAGTACCCGGGTCTCCTGCTTTTGTTGAAGCACTTCCTGATATTTTTTTACTTTTTGTCGTCATATAGAACATTTTATATCCCACAAACCTCTATATAAAAATGGAACTGTTGTTATTTAGGACAGCGTATGGCAGTACAAATGCAATGCATGCCAGAGGAAGAATAAAACCTAAAAGAAATATATATAAATCTATACCTCTCCTATCTATACATTTTCCATGGTTTTCTGTGGTAAGTAATAGCAGCGTGTAGAATATGTAGCCGAAAAAAAAAACACTTGAAAGTAGTAGTTGCTGAGACACAACGGCAATGGAATTGTTAGCGGCTCTGACGTGTATCCACCCCCTTTTTTTTTTTTTTGCGACACTCTGGCCGGCTCAGTTGGAAACCAGGTGGGATTGTGGATTGTGCCCGTCAGATTAGCATGCAGGCCGGCACGTGTGCCAAAGAGAAAAGCTCCACCTGCACACTACAGGGGAGATTATGGAGTTGATCGCTTTTCCGTGAAATAGCACAAAAGAATTTTTACAAAAGTGATTTCTTTCCGCATTTGGTCACAAGCGTCCCTCATTTCCTTTTAACCTGCAGAACTGAAAACTTGTTGAGTCATGAAAAGTGCAGTTCTCTTAGACATAACCTTTGGTTATTGGTAGATTGAGGAAGTAACAAAGTAACTAAGGACATTTACTTAAAGTATTGCACTTGAGTACAGTGTTACTTGAGTAGCTATTTACAATAAAACAAGATTACATCTTCCCCTTTCTCCTGTGTGGTTTTCCCACCTTTTCACCTTAATGCTGTTCCCCTTTTGGATCTCCGCATGCTTTCTTCGCCTTCTTTTTCTCCCAGTTGCTTTCTTTCACTACATTTTCTCCTTCTTGTTTTTCCCAACAACTTATTGCGTCCCCCCTTTCCATTTGTCATCTTTGCTTTCTTGCTCTCATTTTCTCTCATTTGCTTTTTTTTTTACTCCCTTTTCCACCTTCTCGCATTTTCCAATTCCCCTTTCTCCTTATTGGTTTTTAATGTACCTTTTCACCCTTTGCCTCATGTTTCTACTCCATTTTATTCTTATTGCCTTCCCAGCATTTCTCGCCATTGTTACTTTCCCTCCTTGTTAACTTCACCCTTCTGCTTCGAGTGACTTAACTTTTCACACTTTTACCGCAAATACTTGTTTACCGTTGATATTTTCCACAAGTGTAGTCCTGCAACTTTTATATCTGATCACTTCTTCTCCCACTGGATTGATGGAAGTCAATAGAGTCTTTCTACAATAGAAGCATGAGGCACATGTTCGATATCCAACAACAAACACCGACAGTCTGCCTTCACCGCATTTCACAAGGACTTGATTGCAGCTGAAGTCCACATTCAGTACATTGTCCTGATGTAGTGTTTGACCTGTTCCAGGTCGAGATCCCTCTGTGTCCCATCAGTCAGCTCCACTTTAATGCGTGACCTCCCCTCATCCCTCTGATGTACGTCGATGGATCCGACACATCGTCGCTGTTATCTGAGACGACCTAATTTGTCACATCACATAGGCGCTGCACTGAGACTAATTCCCTTCCCTCATTTATTTGTGCTATTATTAATATTGCAGACGGCGCAGTTTGCGTGACGTCGCACAGAGTCTTAACTCTCTCCTCGTCAGAATGAGAAATTACAGCAGAGTGCTTTACCCAACACGCAGTCTGGAACAAGACCGATGTGAGTGGATCTGTCACTGTGACCCACTTCCACCACACGTTACATGGGTGTAAATACTGAAACAAACCCATACTCATAATGCGTCTGTCCGTCTCTCTCTATCTGTCTGTCTTTCTCTTACAAACAAATATACTCTTTTCTTTTTTTCATTTTACCCATGTTTTACATTGGCATTTCAGGTTAATACATGCGGGTTACCAAATTGCATGAAAAGGAAAATAGCAGATGATGAAAAAAAAAAAACATAAAGAGAAACTGATAATTTCAATTTCATTTTATACTTGTATTTTGGGTTTCTCCTAGAGCATGTTTTCATGCTTTATCTTTAAAAAAACACACAATTGTTCTTATACAGTCTGTCTGATTATACCTGTATTCACCCTCTGTCTGAAAACGTGTGGTTTTAGTGCGTGTTTCTTTAAGTCCCCCTTCTCCAAAAAAGCCAAGTCTGCTCCGATTGGCTTGCGAGAATAATATGGTGCACCTTTGTAAAGGTAGTTCTCAAGAAGTTGGTGGAGAAACTCAGTTTGTGGGTCGGTAGGGACCACAGATACCCAAATGTAATTGCACGAGCACTGGAAAAGTGAGTATTTTCCATGATGTGTCCCCTTTAAAATGCATACAGCAACAGGTAAAAGCAAGAAAAGCAAAGCGAAAAAAAACAAAAAAAAAAAACTTTGCATCCGCCCCACACACACAAGCCACACACACAGATATACACAGACACACACCGTAACTAATCACTAACCTGTCTTCAGGTCATTTCTGAACGTGGACACTGTCACGACAGATGTCATGTTCTGGAGTAAAAACTTTACCTTTTCAGAATAAGCAAGCACACTTTAAATAAATATGTCTCAATGTGAAAGCACAGAGGCAACAATTAATATAATCCTATTTGTAACAGACACAAGCTCGCAGCCACACTGACACACTTTTCTTTATCTCTCCCCCCACATGCCAGTTTTAGCTATGCAACCAGGCGAGCACACCCTTCCTTTGGCAGCATTAGTATTCATGGGTCTGCATTTTCCTCACAGCCTTTGAAAAAAGAAATGATCGGATTAGAAATTTCTTGCTTAACCTCCACGCTGTCCGTAAAAAGGTTCTGCAAGGAGCGCAAACACGATGTACCGTAGACGCGAGTTATATAAAGATCACATTCCTCCACCACAAACTGGATTGTGTGATAACGACATATGCTCAGTTTTCACCTGATCATTTAAGATGAGGGTGATCATGTGATCATATGAATATTTAACTGAAGGATCATCTCGGCCAATATGATCTTGGTGCATCATATTGCATCTGTAACTGCAAAGATGTGATGATGTTCAAACAATATTGAAAAATGTTGAAACAAAAATTAATGTTCAATTTCCACTGACATCTGTTTTTGAGACAAAACTGAGTTTTTACCACATTTTGGATGATAAATATAACCTATATTTACAGTCTTGCTGCTGTGTCCAGTCCGTTATATTTGTTTTTTTTAAAGCAGCTCCCTCTTGTGTTCATTATTGATTAGTCACAAAAGAAAGAAAAAATAGTAATGGAATCTGAGACTAAACTACGCTAATTGTTTAAAATGCACTAAATAAACATGTTTTTATGTCGAGATGTACGATGTCAACTGTTGTTCAATCTGCAAATCAGATATTAAAGACAAATTGAAAAGAACTGTAAAGAAATATATTGATTCTGTAGCTATTGTGCATATGTTTTCCTTTTTTTCCACTGTGTCTAAATATTAAACTTCTTACTTTTACTCTCAAATCTGTCACAGACTTCTCTTGGAGTTGAAAACACATTTTATATACTTCCCTTGCATTTCAGACATTTATTTGTTTGTTTAACATCGGAGCAGCTCCTGACATGGTCTCGTTTACAAGTCCTTTACCCGACAAAACCCGAAGGGGAAAGACCGGGGAACTCTTGTTCTCCTGTTGTGCACCCGACAGCTGTTCTGCCAGAAAAACTTTTAATATTTGCTGCTTGCATGCAGGAGGTCTCAGGGGCCGTCACACTGCAGCAGGTGCCAGAAGCCCATAAAAAAAAGTAAAAAGAAACACCCACACACCAACTCCATCACACAGAAAACACACAAAAGTGCACAAAGGCACAAGCTCACACTCTGTGATCCCCGTACTGTTGTTCCGTCCCAGTCGCTTTAATTGGGGATTTGAGCCAGGCTCTTGTCTTTCTCACTGTGACGAGCTAAAAATAGCTCTTTGACGAGTATCAGAAAACCCAGCCGGGCTCAGACTGTGCATTCTCTGTCAGATGGGCTGCTTGGCCCAGGGATTCATGCTCAGGGCTTCCAAACTCAGAAGGAAACCAAGACCGCCAGCCTGGGGCCCGTCTGAGGTCATGTACCTGTGTCGTGTAAGTGTTGCAAAGGGAAGTTTCTGTCTAAAGTCACGGCCGCTGTCCGTCACAGTGTTTCACATTCCGCTGCAGGTCCCCAGCTAACAGGCAGAGATTGAAGAACTCCAGATAAGGTGAAACTTAAAAGAGCCGAGCTCTTAGAGAGAAGGAGAGAGAGAGGGAGACAGAGAGAGAGAGAGAGAGAGAGAGACAGAGAGACACAGAGAGAGAGAGAGACACAGAGACAGAGAGAGAGAGAGAGACAGAGAGAGAGAGACAGAGAGAGACAGAGAGAGACA
>CALSCE010009506.1:14076528-14103108 GCA_943593645.1 Bovichtus variegatus | reverse complement strand
AGAGAGAGAGAGACAGAGAGCGAGAGAGCGAGAGAGAGAGACAGAGAGAGAGAGAGCGAGCGAGAGAGAGAGATAGAGAGAGAGAGAGAGAGAGACAGACAGAGAAAAAGAGTTCAAGTGCATTTAGAAGCCATTGCCTCTTCTCCTCGTGGACTTGTTACAGAAAGACATGTTCACTTCTTCACTCTGTGGATTGAGGCTCATGTGAGCAGTTTGTTGAATGAAATGAACATTAAAAACGGCCTCACGGGAGCTGAGCTGAGTTCCTGGTCAGCATTATAATGAGCACAGAAACACCTTGGCGGGCCATGGTCCACACCGCAGAAACATCACCGATGTGATTCCCAAATAAAAATCATTTGTTTGATTGTTTTTTTAATTTCGTTAGTCGTTTGATCGATGTAATCCTTTCATAATCCTAACCGTCGAGGGAACTGTGCGCAGCCGAGTGATGACAAATGTGCAGCTGTGTGCAGTCGGTGAAGAAAGTCCTAATTTTAACACGGGGTGGCAACTATCCACAGATTGATGTAAGAGGGCTGAGAGACACGAGGAGTTGTGTCTGATCACAGAGGAGAGAAGGCAAACGCAGCAGTCAGAGAAGTTGAATTATTAAAAAAGAAAAAACTTCGACCCAAAGACGGCTAGACTCTGCCAAAGGGATTGTCTGGAGAGAAGTTACATCCGATTGGCTTTCGATATTTGTTTGCGCCGTGCGGGTTTATTAGGTAAGAGTTGGCTCCTGCTTGGCTTCAGGAGAGTGGATGTTTTTTTTCTGTAATGCAAAAAAGGTCACAGGGACATCAAATCACAATCAGGCCAGAATATTTACTGTAAACCAATCCAAGAATCATCCAGATGGACAAACAAAAAACAACATTAATATTAAACTGAACTAAACGAAAAATGATCAATGGTCTTCTCTGAAAATAATGCACGAGGTAGAAAAAGCAGGAGGTTGAATTTGATTAGTAAAAGCCAGGATGGTTTAGTCATTTCATTGAGTTCAAAACAGAAATAGTCCACAAACTTCTAAGAAAAGACGAGCAGGGGAGGAAGAAAAGCAGGAGTGAGTGTGACTACTATTAAAAGCTGAAATGTTTCAGTCATTATGCTCTTTTTCCTAATACCTAACAATACATTTAATGAAATAAATTCCTCAAATCAACGTAATGACGATCAATATCACATGAGTCACTATGTTTACAGGCTGTGCAATCTGTGAGATGAAGTTATTTGCCGATCATGTAAATTCAGTGTCTTTTAAAAGAAAGTATAACATCTAAGTCTCCAAATGTACAATCATCAGCCAGTTATTATGAAATTATTCAGTGAATTTCTCAGCCGTTAGTAATAATTAAATGTCTGCTCGCTTCCTTTTTTCTACAAAATTCTGCTTGTAATTTGAAATGTTTTTTTTTTTTTTTTTTTTTTTTGCCTGTATTTTCCAGGGTTTATGAGCATGACTCAAAGTTGGAAAAACAAACAAAGACTGAATAAAAAGGGACAAAAACATTGTGGTGATGAACATAGATTCCTTTTCATTTGACATGAAGCAGTTCCGTCTTATATTCCTGAGATAAGTTTCACGTGTTTCACTCCTTTAAGTGTTAATATTAATAGAAACAACCAGTGGCTGTGCGTGATCGAAAATACTTTGTGTAATTAACACTGCAACAGGACACTCTGGTGACTTCGCTCCACGCAGGGTGAGAAATAGATGTCGAAATTACAAATGCATCCTTTCCCTCGCGTACTAATTTGAAGGACGGGGTCAGTCCTGGCCGTGACTCCGGGGTCGCGACCTTTGGCTGGACGCGGAGGAGGAGGCCATCCTGATCCCTGATTGGCTGGAAGGCCTGAGCCACTGACAGCCCGCCGCCTGAGATATCACACACCTGCCAGTCTCTGTCTCTCACAAGTTCAGCTCAGGGGGGGGGGGGGATCAACACATTTAAATTGTGAGCCCCCCCCCATGTGTAACACAGATAGATAGGAGTCTAAAAGCCAGTATTTGATGCCAGTTAATCTCTACAAGCAGATATCTGCACATGGATGAAAGAATATGGAGGCAACGGGACAAGATTTTGGTATTGGAAGCGCCCTGGTTTCGTTTGTAGTATTGACCAATCATGTTTGAGCGGGCTTTGGTTGCGTGAAGGTAAATAGTCCATGTGGAGAGCAAAAGAGCCAACGCATTGGCCCAAATCAATAATCAATTTGTTTATATCTGAGTGATTGGACTCAAGAGAAAGAGAGGTTGAAAAAGTGTCTCAAAGAGCAGTAAGACCATCATGGGACAATAAAACCCAAAGCAAGAGCCCAGATGAACATCATTTTTGAATGAATCATAAAGTTTTTTAAGGCACTACTACGTTATCATGTAGGAAAAACTCAATATTTAAGAGCGGAATGTACTACATCAGGACTTCAGATTAAGAATTACTCTACAAAAACAAGTAAACCGTCAATAAATTAAAGTAATGTAATGTGGTTTTCTGACAGATTGTTAGCTGTGGCCAAGAAAACCAACCTGGATCAATGGAAACTGTCGGAAGTTAAGTAAAAAAAAAAGCCAGTATCGGTGTCTGGTGTGTCTGCACTCTGATATATCGGTCTAACGGGAGTCCTGGGAGTCTAAGTGCACAAGTGTTGGGTTGTGAGTCAGCGCTCCCAGCCAGCCAGTATAAGAGCTGTTGCATGAAGAGCAGGGATGAGATAAAGACCGTGCAGCACCGGGACCGCTCAGAGGAGAGGCTGCGGCGAGGGCGAGCCCACACTCTGGAAACTGTCCGAGGGTGGAGCGAAAAGCTGCAGCTCCTGCAGGTTAGACTCAGCCAGGCATTCGGATTGTCTCAGCTGCATTTTTTGAGTATAATATTCAATACCTCGGCTTGTTTTGAAACCACTTTGCTCTATTTGAGTGCAGTTTATGTTTTTGGGGAGTTTTTGGGGACATTGTAGGTGTTGTGTGAAGAATTAGAGTTCTTTTTTTAAAGGTTGGTTACCTTTGTTGCACGCACTGTAGCAGGTGTCAGCGGTGGTTGTTGGAGAGGGAAATACATAATTTACACCACATACTTTCCCAGCACCTGTTTATGCAAGCAGAAAGGCCAGACACTGTCAGGATAATGTAATTATGTAATATTTCACTGTGCAGCATTTCACATTAGCGGGGCTTTTTTGGACTCCTTTCCTCACAAATGTGCAGGTTATCATAAATAACCCGATTGTTTATTTAAAACGTCTTTTTCGATCCGTCTCTTTACGTTCATGATTTAGGATTTATTCGGTCTTAAGCACATTTTTCTACTTGAGATGTACACGTATTGACTCATTTTGGCAACTCTATGTTTCTACAGTATGACTTCTCAACTGAATTGTGATTTATTTATTATTTAAATCTTCATTATTCAAACCCATTGTATTATTTAAGTATATTCTCAGCTGGCTACACTTAACTTCAGATTCATAACTCTAACTGTCACTCAGAATATGCTTTCCATTCCCGTCAGTAATTACAGCAGATCAGGCATCAATTTGTGAAAGGTTTGTGATTTGTTTCCCACATTGAAACACTGAAACAACATGTTGAACATATGGTATTCTTTTGGAATCGTTGGAAACTCTCATGAAATCTTAGTTTTATATGGTGCAAAAAGGTGAAAAAATAAACATAGAATTGTGATAATATCTCTTTTACAATGGCGATCTATAGATTTGGTTGAATTTAAGGAATTGTTTCTTCATACAGTCATTATTCTAAAACACTATATACAGTAAAAAAAAAATTTAAAAAAATACAAATAATTAAGAAATAGTTCAATAACAAAAAAAGTTATGAGAAAGTAGTTATTGCAATGTTTACAGCATACTCTACCCAGGCTAGACTTTTATTTTAGATAAGAAAACTCCACAATACAGACAGAGCTACCATCTTCACCCTGACTTGTGATACTCTTTACTGTTCTTAAATGTTGTATGTAATTATTTTGTATATAAACTTATTTTATTCTGAAAATCTGTGCCCAAATCCAGATGCCTGACCCAGGGGGCAAAGCTCTCATCCCACTGAGGCCTCATCTGCACTATCAGAGACGTAGTCAATGACGCTGGACAAACTAATACTTTTTTATTTACATTTTTTTTCGGGCAGATCATATGTGGACACTTCCACTCTTTAGGAAGATAACATTCCCAGACTGAAAAGTGACATGAATTCTGTGACACTCAGTTAAGTGGGGATTGTGTTGTCTGTGGTACAGAGATGTAGGTTGGCCTTATCAGATGTGACATCTGCTTCTCACGAGGCATGCTCTGCTACCCTATGTGTACCTTGTGTTGTGCTCACTGTCATATCAAATGACCAGTACAAAGACACGTACCGAGGGAGCACTTCTTCTGCCGTTGACAATGACATGGTCGACAGTAGAAAACGTGTGAAAAAGAGTTTAATATGCCATCCACTGCTACAAACCCGGCTCAACAAATAGCTCAAAATACAAGAAACAATTATAATCAGTTTGTCTTTGTTGGTGACACCACAGTCACATGACATGAGACCAGCTGGCACAAAATGAGTCATTTAAAACCACGGCAGGAACACCTACTCAGAAAGTTGTATTTGTAGCTGTTTTTTTTTTTTATTCATCTGGTTTGTCCTGGTTTTCCATTAGCAGAACACATATTATTGGAGATTATTATTGCTTTTTTTTTAATTTCAGTTATTTGAGATTATTGCAATTTTTTTAATTTCTGTTATTTTATAGTTTTCTTATTTCTATTCTACAAGAAACTGAAACTTCTGAACATAACAATACACTGATAGACAGCGGTGGGGTTAAATGAATTTAAACTGAAGGGGAACAGTGGTTTATATCCTGCATTAGAATCATGTGTTTTTGGATGCTGTTTTGTTTTTAGACATGATGTTAAAACCATTTTATCTTTTCTCAGGTATTCACTCTTTTTGTTAAGACTTGTTTTTCTCTCTCTCTGTTCTGTCCAGGCCACTATAAAGGGAACGTTATTGATGGAACCACATCTCTACAGAGGTCTTAACTCAAATCTGATTCCAACTTGACGGCCACTGGTTATGAGAATCTGCACTTCGAGACTGAAACGGTATGTCTTGACACAAGTGTAAAGTAAATGAGAAAAATAAATGAAACACAAACATATATTGCTTGGGTTCTAACACTGTATTTCTTTTGAATACACAAAGTCAAACATTAACATTTTTGCATTAATTGCCAAAAACACAAGAGCTAATTTCTTTATTCGTGTTTCTCTTTTCAGGCTGGGGGTAAGATGTTTGTGGAGTCAGTCGTCCGATGGGGGGCTTGGAGCATCCTGCTCCAGTTTGGGCTGGGTGTATCTGCAGGAGGCTGTCCTTCACGCTGTATGTGTCGACCTGAGGCTAAAGAAGTGATCTGCTCTGGCAAACATTTGAACTCAGTGCCAGAGGGCTTTTCCAGCGATGCCAGGCGTTTGGATTTATCCCACAATAAGATTAAGACTGTTGGGCGCCGCCAGTTCTCTGGCCTCCTGCAACTTCAAGAGTTGGATCTCAGTGATAACATAATCTCCATGATTGAGGTGGAGGCTTTCCAGGGCCTACAGAATCTCAGGACGCTTCGGATTAAGAATAACCGACTCAAGATCATCCCGGTTGGGGTGTTTTCTGGCCTATCCAGTCTACGCTTTCTGGATTTGAGCCAGAATGAGATTTTGGTCTTCTTGGACTATACCTTCAAAGAAACGGTGAACCTGCAAATTCTGGAAGCCGAGGAGAATGACTTGGTCTTCATCTCCCAGAGGGCTTTCTATGGTCTGCAGAATCTGCAAGAGCTCAATATAGACCGCAGCAACCTGACCTCCGTCCCTACCGAGGCATTGTCCCAGCTCCAGAGCCTGGCACGTCTTCGCATGCTACGACTTACCATTTCTACACTGCCCAACAACGCTTTCCGGCGGCTACACCGTCTACGTAGCCTCCTGATTGCAAACTGGCCAACATTGGACACTGTGGCTAGCAACAGCCTGATCGGTCTTAATTTGACCTCGCTTGTCATCAGCAGCTGCAACCTAAGTGCTGTTCCTTACTCAGCACTTCGTCACCTTGTGTATCTGCGCTACCTGGACCTGTCCTACAACCCAATCACTGTTATTCAAGGTAATCTGCTAGGAGACCTCCTGAGACTCCAGGAGTTACACTTAGCAGGAGGGAGCCTGCTACGAATAGAGCCGGGAGCCTTTAGGGGACTAGCCTACTTTCGCATGCTTAATGTGACATCCAATCAGCTCACTACTTTGGAGGAGAGCGTCTTCCACTCTGTGGGGAACCTTCAAGTGTTGCGGTTGGATGGGAATCCCCTAGCATGTGACTGCCGGCTTCTCTGGGTGGTCCGTCGCAGATTGCGCCTGAACTTTGATGGCCGTCAGCCAACTTGTTCGTGTCCTGATGCAGTAAGACAGCGTGAATTCAGAGACTTCTCTGAGAAGGAGCTCCCGAGGCTGTTTACCTGCCGCCCTGCCCGTATCATGGACCGCAGGCCGCAGGAGGCGAGAGTAGAGGAGGGCACTACAGTTCTCTTCTCCTGTAAGGCTGATGGGGATCCATTCCCATCTATCACCTGGATCTCATCCCATAAAAATGTGGTTTCTCCAACAGGACGAATTAGAGTTTTGTTTAATGGTACTCTAGAGGTGCGTTTTGCCCAAGTTCAGGACAGTGGCCCATATCAGTGCCTGGCGGGCAATGCAGCCGGAAATGACAGCCTAACTGTTGGTCTGTATGTGAAGGGGCTCCCTCGTAACCGAACCATCCCCTTCTTCTCAGAGGAGGGCTGGGAAGAGCCTTCAAACTCCCAAGCTGCCAACTCCTCAGCTCAAATGGCCAAACCATACCCGTTTGATGCAAAGACTCTGATCATAGCCACCACCATGGGCTTCCTGTCTTTCCTCAGCTCGGTGGCCATCTGTTTTGTCTTCATGTTTTTCTGGAGCCAGAGCAAAGGTCAGATAAAGCACACTGCTACTATAGATTTTGTTCCTCGGTCTTCAATGGGTGGTGGAGGAGGGGACGGAGGGGACGGTGGCAGGTTCACCATGAAACTTATTTAAAGTCAAGGAAGAGGTGAAAGGGGCATCCATATTGACTGTGAGTTCTTCCGCACTATAGACCCCCAATGGGACACTCAAAGACAGAAACCTCTATTCAAAGGCCCCTTTTCAAGGCAGACCAGAGCCAGTGTGTTGGGCTTGTGCCCTCGTCTAATTTTAGAGTGGAAAGTTACATCTTAGCACCCACTTTGCTAACGAATGAATATCTCATGATCTTGGAATAGAAAAAAAATGTCACCTTGTAGTGAAAGCTCTCTCATGGTTGCTGTGCATTTTTACTTTGAATAAGCAAATGACCACTTACCTGGCACAGTTATTTTTTTGTGTAAGCATGTAACTATAAAACTGTTAATTTTCACAGATGTTCAGATCAACACATGAAGACAGTGGGGGTTTGACACAGGTTACTGCATTGTCAAAAAAAAGATGAGGTGCTTGTTTAATCATCCATAGTGTACAAGTATGCATGCATGTATGAATTCACTTGCCAATAAAAGCCAAGTAAACATTTGCCCTTCTGACCCTCGGGTTGCTATTTCTGCTTACCCACAGAGGATCAAGACTGCCAATTCAGCACTGGCTGTAAGTGTAGACTACAACGCTTTTGATACTTGCAATAAATATATAGAATAGACTAGAAAAAGCATTTCTGTTCCTCAAATGGTTAAATTCTGGACATTTGGGAGTATTATTTAAGGTATTGCATTGGATATGTGCTTTATTTTATGGGTACTACTAATAGCATATCATAATGTACATAGGAATGTATCTTTTCCCATTACATAATTGGATCACTGTCTTTCTTTTGTAACATATTATTTTATCATGTAATTACAATAGATGACTCTTTGTTCAATCAGATGATTTCTATGATTTCTCCTTTTTATATTCAAGAAACACCTTTTTTTATTTTTCTCCCACACAAAACACTGACAAATATGTGCCTCAGTAACGTTCTCGCCATCGACAAAGAGAATGCTCACCTGATCATTGTAATCTTGTGAATATTTAGGTCAAGGGCGTTTGTGTGCGCTGGCTTGATTTTATCATTTTATCTAGTTCTGGGGATTAGTGTCACTCAAATACGGCACTCTTGTTGTGTATAATTGTAACTGTATAGATGCACTACGCACAAAGCAATGCTTATTATGCCAGGAAAGAAAGGTTCGTAAATGATGCAGACATTCAGCATTGACAGATTTGTTTATTTGCTATCTTGTTCATAAATGACTGATTTTTTTTTTTCATTTTACTTTATTAAATGCCTATATTTAAACCTGCCTTGTGTGTGTGGATTTCCTTGAATTGTTTGATGTAAAAAAAAAAAAAAAGAAAAAAAAAAAAAAGAAAAACTGATCCAATCATCTCAAACCAATCTCTCTCTGTGGATCTTCTTCTGAAAGGACTCAATTGTTTGGACATTGGCGAGTGAAACATTTCTTGCATAACCAAAGAGCTTAATCTCTGTGTTGAGTCCATCGTGAGGACGTTGTGTTTCAATTTGAAACAGAAAGTGGCCTTATTGCCCCTTTGTGAGACAAAAAAAAAAGCTACAGCTGGCTGTTAGCCACACAATTGTAGGTTTATCTTCTTTTTTTCCCAAGTGAAGAAAAAGGATTACGTGTGCGGAGGAAACGCCGAAGAGGCTGTCTGTTTCCTCTCAGAGCCACATGTAAGCCTGCTGAAACGAGAATAAATCTCTTTAGACATTTAATGACAGTTCCCGTCTACCCTGCTGTCTCCCCCGTTAAAAACTGAATATTTCAATTGAAAGAAATAAACCAAATATTACCAATGAATTACCCTCGCTTCATCTTAGTGCAGTTTAAAGACTTTCAGTGCTCAGAGTGGATTCACTGGACAGAAAATCACTTTGTCTGTGTAATGCAGTTGCCCAGAATAAGCCAGAAAAGAAAGAAAGAAAACTGATAATCATGTGTACGAGCAGAGATTTAAACCCTTTTGGATTACCTCTGCATGTCTCAATCTGTTATATAGGTCTGTCTGGCAGGTGCTATCCTCCAGCCCAGCTTGGCCTGTCATATTATCTATTTTAATACAACTATTCGCTCCCACTGGACAGAAAGCCAAAAGGGCAGATTAAAGTGGTGTTTATAAGCCACTCCCCCCATATGACTGCCATGCACACACCACGGAGAACGTTATGGTTTCTCCGCATCTGCTGTTGTGTTAGTTGCAGGTTCCTCCTTTGGATTGAGCGTTTTTTTTACGTATACATTGTAGTCATTTTAGCTGACAGTGTCATCCAGAGTGACGGGGGAATAGGCTTAAATAACTAGATGACCTAAATTACAAGCAGCTAAGAGCAAGAGGGGCAAAGCTGAGGTGCTGGAAATCTGGAAATAGAATCACAAGTACGAGGAAGGACTACAGTTTTTTCTTAAAACATTTTTTTTAAGCTCTTGTTTTATTGTTTGGAAATACATTTAGTTTTATTATTCTTCCAATATCATTTAAGAGTCGTGTTTTCCCGAGCAACGTCAAAGAAATCCGCTTTTCTTCATAAAATGTCAATTTCCATGCACTGATTTGTTTGAATAGGAGATTGCCGCAGTACTTTATCATTATTCTGAAGTCTTGAAAATGTCTCAATTACCTTCACCTGCAGCCCTCACTGTCTCCACTTTCATTTTCATCCGGTTCTGACTCAGCTGGAGTTGACCTGTGCTGGGCGAAGATGGTCTGCACAGCCCTTCAACGAGGAGATGAGCGGCACCGAGAGGTCCTTGACAACATGAGAGAGAGAGGAGGAAAACCTTTTAAACTGAATCCACCATGACAAAAGTGAGCATGACTCAGACATTCCTGTGCACACAGCTGTTTTGTTAATGTTTATTACACACAGGAAAACACAAATGATGGATGGATGAATAATGAAAAGACAAACTTAGCTTTTAGCTATTAGATACCTACCACTAGTGGGGTAAATAAACGTGTATCTACGCATCAGCCAGAGGAAAGGCGATGTTGCCTGAAGCTTTATAATCTGTACGGTCGCCATGTTTATTGGCTCTAATTTGTGTATTTTTTTAATATTTTTGTGATTTTGGATGGCTTTTTTTTGATGGGTAAGTTAATGGGGATTTAGTTTATTTCTGGTCAGTTAATTGTATGGGGTTGCATTTACATATATATACAATTTGCATCTTATTCACACTCACACTGATGGCAGTGAGTTACCGCGCACGGTGCTGGCCTAACATTAGGAGCAATTTGGGGTTCAGTGTCTTCCCTATGGACACTTTGACATGTAGATTGATCTGCCAACCTCAGGATTAGTGGACGACTCTACCTCCTAATCAGTCAGCTCAGTCCTTATTCCTGCCTCTGCTTGTCCACTGATCCTGCGGGGTCGGTAAATACGTCCTAGTTTCCCCTATAGGCCGGGTGTAACACAATTGGAAATGCTGACCTTTTGGTGACACTAAAGGAAAAGGTCAGACAATCACCAAAAACCGGTGTAATCCTCCTCAGAGAGGTTTTTGTTTGTCTTCATTTCAACGTTTCTTTTTTAAAGAAGACATGTTTTCAAAGCCCTGCAGGAATTATAACTGAGCTAAAAACAAATGTGCGAAAGTCTGGAATTCACAATCCTGCATCTGTGTCGAACGTGAAATCTTTGTTTATCCCCATTGTCATCCTGCAGTCCATTGGCTTGTATTGACTTTTACCAGCAAGTGGTGCTAAACTTAAGGGATTCATTACGTTTAACAAGCACACACCAATTTGCATGAATTCGCTTTCTTAAGTGTTTGGTGAGTAAATCGAAGTCAGGAATGATCAACTGGTGAGGCCTTCAGCCTGATTGGGTTTGGATAAACCTAATCAGGTCTTAAGTTCATTCTAAAGACGAAAGCTGCCTTTAGCTGCGCGCACACACACACACGCACACACACACACACACACACACACACACAAATCCAAATTAATTAAACCTTTTTCTTGTTGTATCATGTTTTCATTTAAGGTTCGCCATCCACTGAAGCCGTACCTGAACTCACCGTTGTGCCTTTGAAGTTATAATTGCCTTATTTTGTTCGTTTTCTCATCTCTTTTGTTTTGGGATGTGATGTATTGTAGGCCTCATCTTGTTTAATCTTAGGCTGCAGACAGGAAATGCAAAAACCAGTATATTGGATACTCAATTATTGACCATTATTATTCATTCTTAATGTATGTGATTTCACTCCATTTATGATCGCATTATATGATATAAGCAAACATGCAACTGCATCAGAAAATGTCAGATAAAGCGGAAAACATTTTTTTCATTTCATTTTTTTCTAGTGTTATTAAATAATAACAGACCTGTCAATCAAATTGAGGGATTAACATGTTGGTGGTGAGGGGATTGTACCAAGACTTTTGCCTTTACATCATTATAAACACAAACAAGAAAAGATTGCATCCAGTGCAGGAATCATCGTCATCCAAACTGCTGCATCAAGTCATCTTCCTCTCTTTCTCCTGAAATTGTATGCTTAAAAAAAACAAAGGGAAAGAGCACAGCAGCTGATTTCACAATGAAACCTTCCACCGGACACAGCCACACAGCGCGGCGTGCTCCTGGAGGAGACAGAGGACTGCTGCTGGAATGATTTAGGGGACATCGTTTGCTCAGAGTGATGAAAACAAAGATTGAAAATCTTGCTTTTGCAGCCATCTAGTGGTTGAAAAGTCCCCACCCCCCACCCCTCCTCCACCACCCCTCCACCCCCCCATCATTACACTGACTGCATGATACACAATGACATCACCGTTGAGCGAGGTCATATGTGCAACAGACTTGAAAGTCCAAACACATAGAGGTTTAATCACCATTCACGATAGTGTTAGACTGACGTTAGCTCAGTAAGCAAGGCGGGTAGAAAGAGAGGAAGAAGGTCAATGGTGTGACTAAAAACATCTAACTAAGACTCATTAACTGTCGTCCAGCTGAGCTTCCACATTCAAACTAGCCGCACACGCTTGTATTTATCCGTCATGGTAAAACACTCACAGCACTAATTCAAGCGGCAGACATCTGGGCTGAAATGCATCCAATTAAGGAGACAAAATAATCAGTTTTTAAAGCGTTTATGCCGCGCGTGATTGAGGTTAAATGTGTGTGATGTGATGAGTACGTTTTAATGAGCAATAACAGCTGAATTTGAACCCCTGTAGAGTTTGATCTTACCTTTGTGAGTAAGGGGTTACATCCCTGACTGAACTCAAAGGTGTTGATTTAAGGGGCAACATCGAGAGACATTTCAAGTATGTTGTATGTAAAGAAGGGACACAAATGTTTTACTTTTTTTTACAGGTTTGTTTTTCACAAGGACCAAGCTGTGCGTGTGACATATCCTGCTTTTCTGGCTGCTCGTACATTTTGTCTGATGGAAAACCCAGATGACGCTTTAGATGCTGCCTCAACACAGCGAGCAGACCTCCTGGAAACGGAAGCATCTGGTTGCTTCCACCAACAGGCATTCACAAGAGTGGCTACATTTTTCTAATTTGAGCCAATTAACTTCACAAATGCAAACACAGCAGAGCCAAACTGCTGATTCATTCCCATGCAGGCACTCAGGCACTATTGACACATATTGATTGGACATTACAGTAGAAGCAGTTGCTGAGGCAATATCATTGTTGGCTGTTTGTGTGAGGGCTTGTGTGCAAACACAAAATGGCCCTTAAGCTCATAAATCATGTCAGAATTTCTTGTGAAATTAGAAAATGGAGTCATTCTGCATATGCATAAGAAGGGTGTGTGATTGTTTAGCGTTTACATTAGTCCTGATTTCAGTTGCATTACAAAAATAGGACATTTATACAATATTTTCAAAAAAAGCTGGAACCAGGAGGAGAAGTGGATGTGATCCTAATGGTATGAACGGGATTGAAATGAAAATAAAACGAATATAAAACGAATAAAAAACAAGCTGAGTGTCATGATTTTGATGCAAGATAATATCTGTAAAAAAAATCATAATTCCCTATCAGCAACAGGTATGACGCGTATAATTGCAAACCAAAAGTGATGTGTTTGTAGACATTTTTTTTTTTTTTTTTTTTTCGCAATCTCACTTTCCATTCCTGCGTCTCGGCTACGCTCCCCCTCTGCCTTTTGTTTCCGAGGTGGAGCCTGATACCCCGACTTCTCCAAACTGAACTGCCGGCGAAGCAGACGGACAAGATCGGGACCGGGACCAGCAGTCGGTGGCACAGATCTGGGACGCAGCAGATCGGGGAGGGACCAATAAAGGCGGCTGCAAGAAAGAAGAAGAAGAAGGATTTTGTGGAGGGTTTTGTGCGGTTGAATTATTTTTTTTACAAACCGGCAACACGCGGACGAGCTTCAAGAAAGATGAATTCTTTCATCCTGATGTCGCTTTTTGCCACGATTTTCGCCGGAAAGTCACCTCGGCTGAAATTTGTTGTGCACGGTAGGCAGTGCTGTGTTTTTCCTGGATGTTGTCTGGTTTTCACCACAAGTCATTCAGCCAAATATTTATGTCGCCAAAGCATGTTTAATCAATCTGTGTCATGTGTATGGTAGGTGATGGATCAATGGGTGAACGGATGGAGGGATGGATGAGTGAATGCATGAGAGTTTATTCGAGGTGATGTAGCCAGTTGTTTTCCCCCATTTCTCCTCCTTAACCCATGGTGTTGTGTCCTTTTAGCGAAGGATGCACAAACAGCACCGATAACGCCATATTGACGGGGATCTGGATTAATCTCTTAAAAAAAAAAAAAAGCCGCCCTCCCCCCACTGACCGAGTAGTAAATTACGCGCTCCACCATTCAGGCCCCGCACACATGTTCACAGGCTATAACAGGGTGTACATCTGGAGGAAAATTGATCTGCTGTATTATCTCAACCTTTGCAGGAGAGAGTGTACAGCATATGATTTGAGTGGTTTTCTCAGTCATTGGCTTCCATTCAATGTCTAGGATTTCCAATTTCCAAAATGTGAATGATTGGATTTGGATGTGATTTGTGCAACTTGTGGCTTTTCTGTTGGTCTTTTTTATTTATTTTTTTATTTTTTTCACAACTTGTGTGTTTGCTTTATCTAAGTGCAGTACACATTCACCGTATACTCGTCTTCCACACGCGCCGTCGCTGGTTGTATCAGTTAGGGCCACCTAGGCTTTAATTGGCCACTGTCCCTCCACATCAGCACCTCCAGGCGCAGCGTGAGGAATAAAACCAGAGACACTTAAAAAAAAAGAAAAAAAACCTCTCTCCTGCCTTCTGGAGTAACATGGCGCCTGCTCGCCCTGTCCACAGTGTGAGCCTGTACCCTTCAAACAGCTGCCTTATGAGCATCGTTATTGTGAAATATGACTCTTTGGAGGTTGACACAATCACTGGAGCTCCCGCGTCCTTGCGGAGCTGCAATGCGGGACACGGCAGCTGCTTCACACTGCAGCAGAGAAGTCCGGCTCCGGGGAAGAGAGGGCTGTATTAGGGTAGCAGCCGCCATAAATACACTATGTACATTTACTAATACACATACATGGAGAGAGAGAGAAGTGGAGGGGTGGGGGTGGGGGGGCATTAAAATGGAAAATTCCAAGCCGACCCCTAGTTATCTATTCCACTCACGCCTTTTTACACCTCACACACTGCTCTAATGTATTCAGCAATCAGTAGAGATGGGGGGTTGTGTGTCAAGTTATATGGATCTCTACACCCCCCCTCCCCCCTCCCCGTGGATGAACACAATACAAAACGCACAAAATGACGGCCCCGAACGTGCAAGTCATATCAATCTAACTCGTTGTTATGCAATTGCATGGTGCATGCCTGTAGTGAGGGAAATAATCTCAAGCACACGCACACCGGTAAAAAATGAAAAAAAAGAAAAGCAGAACTGTCGAAGGAAATCAATCAAAGGCGCAGTTTGAGCCTAAAAATGCAAAAACCTTCACAATAATCTGCAGCAGTTTTGAGAGCTGGCGCTGTTTCAGCACCGCGGACAGCGCCGAGGTCCTCGCGCGGTAAAGTGTTGGAGGCTCTCACACCTTCAAGGAACTTTTTCTACAGCCTGGATTTAACATTTAGGTTAAAATTGGGTCTACTTAAAGTTAGACACGCAGGGATGACTGAAGGTATGTCGGAGCTTAGGGAATGCATTACTTTGCATTAATTTGGCAAACACCTTTATCCAAAGCTATTACAATAAGTGCCTTGAACCGCAGGGACAAGACGTCATCAACGTGCCTGCCTCCCAACACAAAGAGCATACTACAATTCATTCTTCCTTCATGAAGGTAAACATTTTCACTCGGGAAACTGTTTGAGGGTGCAGTCTATCCACATTGGAATAATGTCAATGTTTTTTCTGTTTTTATATCATATTAAAGTGAATATCTTTGGGACGAGACATTTAAAGACATCACGGACCTTGAGAAGCAGGGATGGACATTTTTCGCTATTTGGCATTTTATAGACCAAAATATTAATCGAAAAATAATTGGAGGATTAATCGTTAATTAAAATGATAGTAAGTTGCAGCCCTACCCCTCTCAGTATAATACAATTCAACGCCACCAACAGCCCCGAAAATAACCATTAAGTTGAATCGACTGCTAATATAGTCTCAAAAGAAATAAATCCTTATAACCTATAACCTGGGGCAGGCAACATATCTTTGGAGTCATTGGGCCGGAACTCCATGATAACCTCTCAGCATATTATAATTCAAGTGGTCTGAGAGAAAACCAGACCTCTGCACCTCCTCGTGGCTCTGTTGTCAGGCTTTAGAACATTTAGCCCTTGACAGAAGACCAAGGCCAATCACGGGTCATTTCAGAGCAAGAGCGTTCCTGTGGGCTGTTCTACAGTGTGCACGTCCCTTTGGGGAAGATCTGACACACCCAGAGGAGTGTTCTGAAGGATAAATTACTATTCCAGCATTGGCAACAACTACCTACACTGTCACCCAAAAAAAGGAGGACAGACTTCTCTAAAAGAGAGTCGGAAAATGGTGCAAAGAGTTTCAGAGACGTAGAGAAAATGTTGCTCTGAGGTTAGCCTCTGCACACGGCTGTGGCTAGCATCGTGAGCTAATGTTAGCCTCATAGCTAAGTCACGGTTGCCTCAGCTTAGCGGTGACTAGAATAGTAGCATTGATTATTTTATTAGAAACAAAATATTGTTAAAAAGGAGCGTTACCGTTTCTTTTTTGTTTTATTGTTGGCCAATTTGTGGCAGAACTCCTTAATAAAATGAACTTCACACACACATTTACCATATTATCTCGTTACAAAGTTGATATGGCTACTGTGTTAGCGAACAGTTGCTTTTTTGCACATCCAGTAGACACGGAGGAACATTAGAATTTGGAGTCGTGTTTTTGTTCCCCTGATGAACTTAAGTCCAGTAGTTACTCAACTTTTTAGCTCTTTTTTGTTGCTCAGCAACACCTTTGAAGTATAAGTGGCTGTTGAGCTGCTAAATGCTTCATTATTGCCAGCAGTTAGTCCCCAACTTGAAAGAACAGTAAAGTTGCAGGCCTGAAAAACCAAAATAATGAGCTGAAAGATGCTATAAAGCTAAAGGGGAACTGCAGAGTTTGACATCTACGACCGCATCCTAAATATCAGAACATTTTGCACAAAGTTCAAGCATTGTTTGCATTGACCTTTTCTCTCAGTTGGAGGCCTGAACACCTCAATCCCCTAAACCTCAAAAGCTTCAATGATCAAAACCCATTTGACTTCTTCAGTTTTTTTCATTATCCAGAATGCTTTAGTCTTGTAAAAGTGGTAACTACTCCCAAAAAAAAACCATTTACCACTTCTTTAATAAGCAAATTCTTTTAGTGCAATTAGGAATTTGTTTCTTTAAAAGTGACTCACTCAGTTGAAAATAATTAGATTTCATTCAAGGATAACATGCTCCTCTGAGGGGAAGGAAACTCTGCAACCCTTGAGTTTAATGAAGGCTTCTTTGAAAAACAAGATAAAAAAAACAAAAAAAAAAAAAAACAAGGCTGTTTTTCTTGTTTCCTGAAAAGCTGACCTTTTGAAAATTCAAGGTTTTCATCCGGCACCAACGATTAAATGTCTTAGGAAAACAGAAAAAAAACCACACACTCACAGATAGGGAGATCGAGGGGGAAGTTAAGAGTTCATATTACATCTAGAATGTGACATTTCAGTTGTATCTGTGTGACCCTTTTGCAGTTGTGTTAGGAAAGGATAAGACACTGATATAAGGACTGCACATTCTGTTCCCCCTTTGTGTGCTTTTGGCTGTTTGAAGAACTGGGACAGCATCGTTGGGGGAGGGGCGTAGCTCAGGTGGCTCTTTAAAAAGGTGCCTTGTGGAGTTTTCTCGAAAACAAAAAAAAGTGTGTTACATTCAGTGTTGCTCACCCGAATGCATCGAGTTTGTGATTATCGTGTCGGTGCCTCGAGGCCTGACAGAAATATTGAATGCGTTTCTTTCCTCATGTGCAAATCTGTTTTTTTGTAAAGATTTTTAAATCCACATTGTTTGAATGAACCAAGTTCCGTAGGACTTTACGATACCCTCAATATAAATGGTTAATATGTTTTTTTTGGTAAATATTTTATTTTAAAGTTTTCACATATGCAAGAAAAGTACAACTTATTCCCAATAAAAACTCAATAATACAATACACAGTAAAACAGAAAACAAGAAGTAAAAAAAAAAAAAAAAAAAAATACATAATAATAATAATAATAGTTATGTTGTTAAATATATTTACAAAAATATTAAAACACACACTTCTTATGTCATGACATATTTGTCACTGAGATACCTCAACCATTGTACCTGGGCAGTACTGGACTACATTGGAGTACCAATTCTTTAAAAAACAATAATTTAAAAACTGGAAATGTCAGTTGTTATCTGGAAGGTTGACGCAGGTTGCATGAAAATATTGGCTGTGAAGCTACACAAACAGTACATCAACTATAAAGCTATGAAGTTCTGCAAATATCCATGACAATCTGTCAGTGTGCTTCGCCAGCTACGGCGTCTTCCTCTCAACACTTTCAGACATTGAAATTAATATGTATTTTGTTACCTACACCATCAGCCACATTGGTCTTCCGTGTCCATTATTTACTTCATTGTGAAGTGCAATCATCATCAATAACATTCCTGCCAATCAAAGAGGCCACTGTTTCCATAGAAACTTAGCTGGTTGGCTAGCAACCTGTGTCTGTGATCATCATCACTTCATTCTGGCTTTGCCGTCAGACTGGAGGATGTCTTTTTTATTTTCAGGGATGAGAAGAAAATCATTAGAAAGACCATGTAACAAACCATGACGTGTAATCATCCCTTGTCACCATTAGCACATCTATTTATATTGAGACACAGGGAGTAAATGCATCATTAGTTTGGAATTACAATCTGAACTTCTGATGTATTTTTGTTAAAGATGAAAGGGAAAAATGAGCGCTTGCTCAGATTTCATACAGCATTATGACTATGTTTTTAATCTGCGGTGTTGGCAGCTCTAACAGGTAGCTCGTTGGATTGCTTCAAAGCTTTTAAGCTCTTCAGACAGGAAGTGTCTGAAATATCTTTTTACTAAATACATGCAGAAATGTACTTCTGGAACAGAGATGAAATGAAAGAAAAAGTCTGGCCTATTAAAAGGGCTTGTAACTTTGAAGTTTTTTAAAAACCCACCTTTGAATGATATAGATATATATAAAAAGTCTAATATATTATTAGACTTTTTTTTTGTAGAACTCTTACATCATCGAAATTTTCATCTATTTTTAAATGCAGGCACAGTGTAAGTAAGTGTGGGTCCGATTGGATGGGGGGAATCCCTTAGGTGTCATTCAGCCAAGCATCTGTGATGGTATTTCATGTTTATTTCAGTGATATTTATGCTCCCACCCAACGCCCTTTTCCTCTAACACCCAAGGCAGGTGTCTGTAACGGCTCCCTGTTGAATTTAAACCACAAACGGCAGTATCATCGGATCCAGTGTTTTTGGTAAATCAAACCAGTTTGTATCCAGAAGTCCTCGAGCTGGCTCCTGTATTGACGGCCGAATAAATGTTGATTAAAATGCAGAGGTTTGGCTCTTTGCCATCAGGGCGTCCAGACTTTGATCCAACCTGCCTGAGGAGCTTAGGCCGGCTAAATCTGGATCATCTTTTTAAACAACTTCCTGTAACTCAATTTTGCTTTCATGCATCGACCTTTTGTTATTGTGTTTGACCTCTACTTTATGAATCTTTTTTATTACGGCACCTGTTTTTTTTTTCTTTTTCATTTAGCTGTTGATTTGATTGATTTCCTATCATTGAGAAATTGCTTTTTAACTGCGATTGAAAAAAAATCTTCCTCCTTCTCCTCTTTCTCATTCTCGATTACTGCCCTAGTCGCAGTAGTGATAACTACTAACAGCAGAAGAAGTGTTGGTTGCTGTGGCTGTTTTTGTCTTGTTTTTACAATAAATTCAGTTCACTTAATTTATATTAATTTCACTTCATTACCACAGGGAACATTTTCATTGCACAAGCAAAAACAAACGCTTTAACAATTAAAACAACAATGTACTCAAGCAAAGCTCTTGCCTGCCAGCTCTTATATACTTTATTTTAATTTAATTTTTTTTATCCACAGAGCCCTCCAGGTTCCACTTCAACAAACCTGAGAACTATATCAGCATGTACCACCAGGAAGGCAGCGACACGCTGTACGTGGGAGGCCAGGCCATGGTCTATGTGTTGACGTTCACCAACAGAGGGGTCCGCGACCTGCAGGTATACTTTTATTTTTGAGCTGATTTTTTCCCGTCTTGTACACAAACTCTTTAATATTTGGGGAGGATTAATCGCTCTTTTGTAACGGGGACCCCCTCTGCTGTCAAGTTATAAAAGCCACAACCACAAGTCGAAATACCAACTACCTTCTTTAAGTAAGTCTACCTCGAAGAAAACACTTTGGCAGCCAACCAAATGTTTGGAAGTGCTGTTCATACATAAAGTCTTAAGCTTGTTGGTAAAAAAGGCAGCAGGGACCTACAGATTGAGCCCCAGTTAAAGGCCCTGTGCACCTCATGTACCCACTAACATCCGGGAGCTTTTAGCATTAGTAGGAATGGTTACAATCGGCATTCATTCCCGGGAACAGTTTACTCACGGTTAATTAATTCAGCTTCGATCGTCAGTGGTGGAAACTCGACAACCAAACAGTGGTTCCAACAATCGGCAACTCATTACATTACATTACAGTTCACTTAGCAGACGCTTTTGTCCAAATCGACTTGCAAACAATCATGAGGATACGACTCCAAACAGTGAGAATCTTGCAAGTAC
This sequence comes from Bovichtus variegatus, assembly GCA_943593645.1. Taxonomy (NCBI): domain Eukaryota; kingdom Metazoa; phylum Chordata; class Actinopteri; order Perciformes; family Bovichtidae; genus Bovichtus; species Bovichtus variegatus. The sequence goes on along the minus strand of CALSCE010009506.1, from coordinate 14,082,648 downwards.
ATAAGCTTCAAATAGGTGAAACCATACAAGTAGAACAACAGCTTCAGATAAGCCAAACCAAAGTCAGTGCAACATACAGAAACAATAGAATACAAATTCAACCATTAGCTTCAAATAAGCCGACCAAGTGCAACTCTGGTTTGAGAGTTTGAAAAATGAGACTGAATGAGAAGAAAACACTGTAACTGCTTTCTAACTGACCCACCTGTTCACTAACCCTGCTTGGGTTTGTGACCTGCATACACATGATAATTGTGTTGGGAGTATTAGTGCGGTGTTGAGCCAGAGAGAGAGAGAGAGACGAGGCAGCCGGCCTGCCTGCCGCTGACCCAGTTCAGTAGCTGGGTCAGAGGAAGTTGGGTCATGCATACATTAACAAAGCTACACATGTCTGTCATATCTCCCTGTGTGGACAGTGAGCTCATATTGTCAACACGGCACAAGATTACACAGTGTGTGGGCTGCCGTGTCAGCACTCACTAGCCTGACACGTCGAAGAGACTGTGAGCTCGTCTCGATGTTTCATTCAAATATGACTAAGCCCTACGTTTTCAGAATGATTTCTGGCTTCGTGTTGGGGCTTTTTTTATTTTTCTCAGCGAAGAGGAAAAGACAAGAGAATAAACAGCTGTCGGTGATGCGTCTGGCGTGGAAGGACTATTTTAGATGTTTGATGGTGTTACTCAGTGTCAGGACTGGTTTACCAGTGCAGGTCGGTTCAGCCGAGCATAACAGTAGCATAATAAAAATCGTCAAATCAACAATTGCAGCGGGAGACATTTATTATTAAAAGGGTAATTTAGCTCACTTATACACTTGACTGAGGGGCAGGACGCTTGGCAGTTTTCTCAGAGTGCACCGCTCCTGCAACCCGCTCCGCATACTGAAAGCAACACGTTCATGGCCATTCTTTTGGGGGTTGCTCAAAGGAATTCTGGGAAATGTAGTATAGTTGGGATAGATGTACGCGGGGATACGACAAGGACAAGACTAGAGGGATAGATATATCAACTTTATTGTCATTGTGCAGAGTACGGGTACAAGCCAATGAAATGCAGCTAGTGTCTAATGAGAAGTGCAACAATGTGCTATAGTATATACATTAAGTGCAGTGAGTGGTGATATAAACTACTATATACATACATATGTACATATACTGTACATTGATCCCTGTAAGAATAAACTTGATTTGATTTGATTTGATGGACGTGAATGACGAATTTAATGCCAAAATAAGTTGTGGAACGTAGTGAACGTCACAGAGTGCGGTTATCTAAGACAGTAGAGGGGTTCTGTGTGGATTGTGTTTTAGCTGCTGCAGCAAGGTCACAATTGTTCCTGCTGGAACAGTGTGAAAGAACTTGGCACAAACTAAACAGCCCTTCCTCCCACAGATCCCAGCGGCATCTGACCAGACTGCAATTGACACCTGCAAAGCGAAGGCTGCGCCACTCGAGGTACAAACCCATCCTCACAGTCAGCACCTCCATCACTCCTGCAAAGCACTCCCCACCTCCATCAGTGCATTATCATTGATATCGTCATGTTTCTCAGCATCATCATCATCGTCACCTGCAGTCTCTACAGCGAGGTTCGTGACTCCGTTATTGATTCAGTCGTTTAGATTCATGTTCACATTTTGCTAGGATGTATCCGAGATCAAATCAGTCAAACAAACGCAGTAGAGACGTGGAATAAAGACGGACACATAAATAATGGTAATTTATACAGATGAGATAAAGTTACACGGGGGACAGCTTCACCTTAAAGCAAACAAACAAGACGAGGGAGCTGTTGGTAATTGCAGTGCATCGTTTCACGAGACTCCATAGAGAGTGCAAATACCAAGAGATTAATACAATATTCAACCTGAAATATGTCAGCGTGGGGAGGCTTCAGCTTGATGAGAAATGCTCCAAGGCTCAGTAACAATCTTAAGAAGTCGGATACAGTGCCGCTCGATACGCTGCCTGTCAGAAAAAGAAAGAAATTCAAATGACAAAAAAGTATGACAGGCAAGAAAAGCAAATGTCTTTGTATTTAAAAAAAAGAGTTTTTTAAAAAGACCAAGACCATTTACATCAATTAAGAATTTCCACATTCATTTTCACAACGTTTTTATAATTACGGGAATTAATTAATTACAAGATCAACTAATTTTCCATTTATTCTCAGGGCTGAATTCTGCATTTGCTCAATAGATAAAAAGATAGTTAATTTTCATCTCCCTACTTAGCCAAATGCAACACTTCAGATATGCTACTTCAAATATGATTATACTCTCACTATCATAATGTTAACACTCACAACGCACATTACACGTTCAGCATCTGTCTAGCCATGAGGGTGTATAAACATACAGAACCAAGTGTCTGTCCGTTGTCCATGCTGTTCCCACTGGCCCAAAACAAAAAAAAAAAAGACAAATTCACAACCTTTACAAAAAGAAATGGAAGTAAAAATAAGAAATACTTTTCTGAACATCTCAATGGCAGCCAGGATTACTCTTTGTGTTACCAGAACTTCCCGTGCAAGATAAAAGAAGCACTGAATAACTAATGTCCTCTGTGGCTCTAAATGAGCTCCGGCAAGTCGGAGAAAGTACTCAAGTTCGTTCACTGGACTCCAAAAAACAATCAACTTCCATCTTGCAATTCAAATTTGGATGCTTTTGAAGAAAAAGTCGATCCTTATATATTCTAAACCGTACCGCCAGACAAGAATGTAGATATTGGAGAATTCGGCAAAACCCAAAATTAAGTATTTTTTTATGCCCACACCAAAATTTTTTAAAATCTTTGTACAATATTGATGCTTGTGGTTGTTAAGATCAGGGAAAGATGTAAGTTGCATTACATGCCTGCAAACCACCCGAACCCCCCTATTCCCGTACATGGCTTTGGACATAAATCATGAAGGTGCGGAATCATTAAATATGGATGTAATTTCTAGGGATACTAGGCTGGTATTCCATTGAGCTTTGTTTGTTAGCTCTGCTGTGAGCTTCTTGCCAAGCAGTGCAGTAAAACCACACAACATGATGCAGCACAAACCAAAGACCAGGACCAGCGTGAGGAATCGGTTTGAGGGTTGATACCATTTATTGGCCCCAGTGAGACATGTCCAAAAGAAAAACCCCAAAAAAACATAAACTCGTCTCTTATTCTGCCAGAAAGCACACGTCCGTCTCTAAACCTAACCCTGGATTTACTTTCTAAAAATGTTCCAATGTTACTTCCTCAATCCTATACTTTCAGCGGGGACCAAGTAAGATCACACTTGCCCAAACTCGAAAGCATTTCCCTCAAGAACTTAAGCACACAAAGCAAAAAGTGTACGCTCACACACAAATTACCCAGCACCCCCCAACTCGCCTACACATCCGCCTACGCATCCACCTACACACACTTACACAAGCTCTGGCAATGCTTTTTGGACTTAGTGATGTCCTTCCTCCGTCTCCAGTTTATATATCCTCGTTTCCAATCCGAACTTGTGATTTGATTGTTTTCTAAGAAAAAGCACCCACCCTTCTTTTCTTAAATACAAACTGCAAGAATGGTTGAGCAACGCTGCAACTGAAAGTCAGATTTCACTCCTTCAGGTTTTACTCAGTATTCATTTTCATCCCCCATCCAGTAATGCCTTTGAGAAAGCAGTCCATTTTCTCTACTTAATGAATAAGTGATGCATATGGGGTATAGCGGTGCTGTACTGCAGGGCTAAGCCTCCTGTGTGCTGTCTGCCAAAAATGTTCAGAGCATGGATCCCCTCCAATTTTTCTTAACTCTCTCTCTCTCTCTCTCTTTCTGAGCAATCCGCTTTTGCTCTTGCAATCTGTGTTGTGTTGTATTCTTGCCTTGTTTCTCGATCCCTCTGTTCAACCTCCCTCTCTTCCTGTTTGTTTGCAATCAGTCCTATGGTCATGTCTTGTTTTTCTCTCTCCCTTTGTGCTGCCTCTTTCTCTCCAATCACTTCCTCACATATTCTGTCTTTATCTCTTTTGTCTCTCCGTCTCTCTCCGTCTTTGATCCCTCTCCCGATCCGTGTATTTCTCTCCTTTCTCCTCTTGCTTCTTGCTCATTTTCTGCCTTTGTCCCTCTCTATTACTGCCTCTTTCTCTCGCAGCTGGAGTGTGATAATTTCATCACCGTCATTCAGAAAGTCAACGACACAATGATAATATGTGGAACAAATGCTGGAAGCCCCAGGTGCTGGATGCTGGTAAGTGTTTCTTCAGACAAATCCTTTGAAAAATAATACAGTATATTACTTTGCAGCCACTGCAAAATCTTCCCCTTATTATTGCCTATGATTCATTTATTTGCTCACTTATTTCCTCTGCTGGCTGGAGTTATTAATTGCCATGGAAGATATTTTCACCCAGTAAAGAATATGTTACCACCACAAATAAGTGTTGGGTCTTGGTATAGGAAACTGTAAGATATAGATTGAGATTCAGACAACTTTATTGATCCCAAGAAGGGCAATTCCTTCGCAGCGTTACACAGTCCATACACTTCATACATAATACATAAAGATGCATGCCTAGAATGAACAGAGCTTGAATTGCCAGACTTCTTCCAGGCTCAAACACCTCCTCCCTCTGCAGGTAAACGACACCGTGCTGACCGACGTCCAGGGGAACGAGCAGATAGCGTCGGCCGCCGACATCTCACCACCCTATCCTTCCCAGAGGTCCATCAGCTTGCCTTCAGGTAACAAACTGAAAAAAGGGAAATTACAGGTCAAGGAAAAACAATAAAACCTTTACAAAAACATAATTATAGATTCTTCATGGTTTAGTATCAGCAAAGGAAGACACTGCTATGAAACATTTTTTGACAAAAAAAGAAAAAAAAAAGATTGAAGAGTGAAACTATGAACCTGACGAACCTCATAATCAGCAGCTGGAGGCAGATTACAGGTGAACTAAGTTACGGTAATTGGCTCCTGTGAGGGTAAAAGTGAAGAACTGGTACTAAATTAAAAACGGGACACATTAGGCTAATTTTCAGGCTCATAATTGAATTTTGGGTTTCTACTGGAAAGAAATGTATTGAAACGCTCTGTTTAGGATGTCACCTTAAGCACCACCACCCCCCTCCCCCCCGCCCCTCCTAAATAGCCCAGTCTGCTCTGATGGGCTTGCGAGAAAAAATATGTTGCAGCCATTTTTTTTACTTAAAAGTATGTACAATTGAAATACAAAAAAAAAAGGATAGCTTCTTTTGTTTTTGGACAATGCCGATTTGCATATCAAAATTGAGCAAAGTTGCCATAAAAGGAAATCTTCAGATTCTTCCACTGAAATTAATTTAATTTGTTGCAAGACTGAGGTTGGTATGAGCAGGCCTAAATAGAAGAAATCATTTCTTCAGTGAGGACCGTATGAGGAGTCATTTCTGCTGGTCTCCAGCCGTTTTGTCAGACTAAGTGTCACCATTTCAGAAGACTCCACTTTTTTCCAAAAAAAAAAAAAAAAAGGTGTCACTTTTTCAAATATCTTATTTTGGAACCATCTTCAACTCTTGGTATTAACTTTTCTCATTTTGAGTCAGGAGCAGCAGAGCGGCACTTGTGAGGCCCGGGCTCCCAGGAGTGATCCGTCTCTAATTATCGCTCTCTATTCATAACATGCAAATGAATAGATGCGTTTTTCTAAAGTACCTCACAATATTTTAAAGACCAAATCCCCTACAAGATTGCTGCGTTAGATTTTAATAAACTATGTAATACTTGGCCGAAAAATATGCATTGCTACGTTAAACAAGATCTAATGTGCTACCTATTACTGGAAACAACGCTCCGTATATATTGGGAGAGCTTGTATTTCTGGTTTCTTTTTGTACATCACAAAGTTAAAGACTTAAAAAATCTTTTCCGAGTTACACACCCTTCATCTGTGCGAGTAGCTTCTTAATCAATATTACAATAAAAAAGGGGCCTTGCATAAGTGAATTTATTAGCTATTGAGTGAGTGATTCAATTCACTACACAATTGAATCAAGGTCCTTATCTATCAGTGTTAGAGCCTTGCTATACATGCAGTTTCAGCTGAATGAAGAAGAAGAAGAAGAAGAAGAAGAAGAAGAAGAAGAAGAAGAAGAAGAAGAAGAA
>CALSCE010009506.1:14029077-14076518 GCA_943593645.1 Bovichtus variegatus | reverse complement strand
AAGAAGAAGAAGAAGAAGAAGAAGAAGAAGAAGAAGAAGAAGAAGAACTTCTTCGGGATTTCAGGAGAACTGGTCAAGTTTAAAACTTTACTGCAAACGCATCGGTTTTATTTAATTAGACCCAAATCAAAAATTTGCTCTCAAAGGGTTTTACAATCTGTAGAGTACAAAACACCCTCTATCCTTAGACGCTCGAGTCATAAAAAAAAAAAAAAAGCTTTAATAATAGGAAGAGACGAAAGATGAAACCGTAAGAAGAGGATGTTCAGATAGTTGTAATGGTTTTATTCCTCTGTGTCAGCAGGTCATACATGTCATTTTTCATTCGTAACATCACCAGGGGGAATCACACCACGTGCAAAACGTGCTAGAGAGTCAGCCATCTGCCGGCGATGTTGGACAACTGACTGCACAAATAGATTCAGAAAGAATTCAGACACAAGTTGCACAGACGCTAAAGGGACGAGAGGGATTGTAGGGCGGTGATGGTTGAGCCCGTCCACTGATTTTTCAGAATATCCTTCGAAGTCCTAGTTGTTTTGATCAGGCTGAGGCCGTCTTTAAAATGACACCAGCCAACCAAGTATTTCTGTACACTCTCTGCCCCGCGGATCTCTCTTGTACATCGTCTTCATTATTGCTGCACAGCGTCAGAAAGAAAGGGCGTATCACATGAAGCAGAACTGACGGCTGAACATCAAAACTGTATTTTCAATTTTGAAGTTACGTAACAAAAACGTACTCATTCATCCCAAACCACCATCTTTTACTAAATTGTACCAAATTAGTTTCGTTGCCTGAACCTAACCAAAATAGTTTTGTTTCAATCCACAATGTTAACCACGCGTTTAAAAATGGCACCATCGTTCCGCAGTTTCGTTGTATAGGGACGTCATTTTTAGGAGACAGGGTTGCATGAAAAAGTCCCCCTGTATTTTTCTTAAATTGCAGGTCTATATAAATTTTACAAATCCAGTTTAAATGGACTAAATAAAAGACTGATTGTTAGGTAATTCATCAATTTTTACAAGGTCACCACATGCTGTACGACAAGTTCCTTGCACCTCTCCACAGGGACTGGAAACTACTGATTGTAATGAAATCGAAAAGTACAAAATCCCACCAACTATATAGAGATGATTTCGGATTAAAAACGACCTTCCGGTGGTCACAGCTTTACGATGACGGACGGACACATTTGTCTGTTCGTTAAACCATCTGGTGCGGATGGATTGCTCGTGGAGACACTCAGAAATTAGCGAGGTTAGTTTGCGCTGCAGGACGCTCATCCAGATGGAGATCGAGTGTTGAAGCAACGAGCCGACAACGTTGCTGGAGTTGGGCAGCATTCTAAAAGCCATCAGTCCCAATTAAGATGTTACTGCCACCATTTGGAATGATTCCCCTCTGCATCGCTATCGAGACGGAGCTCTATGGGGTTGTAAGAGTTGGTGATTGGTGTCTGCTCATCAGTCAGCTATTCTGCCTTGATGTCTTCTTTGCTCTCGCTCTCCTTTTCCTCCTCCCCTGCCCTGTTTGTTAATTCTGTCTTAGTCCTCCTGGGAGTCCTTTTGTCTGTCTTCACTCTCCCTCTCCGTGTTTAATGTTCTCTCTCTGTATCTTCCTCTCCTCCAGCTTCAGTCAAACCCTTTCTGTGTCACTCCTATCCCTCTGAACCTTGTACCCGTTTTCTTTTTTTCCCACACACTGTTCACCCTCTCTTCTCTCCGCCTTTTTTCCCCTCGCTGTCTCAGATGGGAGTCTGTATTCTGCCATGTCGTCAGTGGCAGGTCACGCCGGCTCGATCCGCCGTACGTTTGGCCCCCAGAAACTCTTAAAGACGGAGAACATTTGGCTACTGAGTGAGTAGGAGGAGGGGAGTCATACGGGTTTAGACTAATGAATATGGAGAAGGTGGGTGGTGCTCTCTGAAGATCACCCACTATTATTCCTGTGGGAAAAACAACATGTAGGTGTATTTACTGGGACTGTGTTTATGGTTCAGGTCACAGTATTCACAGCAGTTTAAATGCGAACCGAAAAACATATCCACTGAGAGCAGCCATTTACAATCCTGTTGATTCTTACAATGTCCTATTTTTGCATAAATATTAGCATGAAAAAGGCTGATGTAATCATGAAATAAGATACTAGAAGAAATTGCTTGACCCACTTCTTGAAGGTGCAACAAAGTGGCAATATCTCAATGGACACGTTTAAATCTCATCACCAGATCCGCAGTTTGCCGGTGCAGCCATAATCCCGTCCACACTGAAGTACAAGGAGGAGATCTACTTCTTCTTCAGTGAGATCAACAAGACAGCCAGAGTGGACGAGGAGCCTTACAGGGCCCGCATCGCCCGAATCTGCACGGTAAAAATTTCACTTTTTTGTCTGCATTTGGGGAAAGACGGACAAATCCAGGTCTTGGTAGTTCCCGAACTTGCAACTTCTCATCGCGTTGCATTCATCTGAGATGTGAACAGGTAATCAAATTGTTCGTTGATTGTTTCATTTGAATCGCTTTTTACGATTTTGTACGAAAACTGTGTCGCAGAAGAAAACCATTGGTTTGAAGTGAGCTTGAAATAAAGGATTAATCCGTTCAGAGTTCAAAACAAATCCCAAATGAAAGTGAAATGAGTGAAAATTCAACATAACAAAAGATAATAGTGCTACAGTCTTTTAGAGTTCATTTTCTAATGTCCACTCTATTTTCTAAGCAGTTTTCCAGTTTAAGTCGGATTCCAGCTTCTAAAATGTGAATGTTTTCTGGTTCTTTACTGCTCTATGACAGTAAACTGAATATCTTTGAGTTATGGACAAACATTTGAGAAACAATTGCACTCTTTGCACTTTTAGCACCATTAGCTGAAAGCAGCCACCTCAGCCATCATGTTGAGAGCCATGTGGAGGCAATCCCTCAATCATAGATACGCTCTGAAATCCATATGGAGAACCTTTAAATTAGATCATTAATTTCCGTTTAAACTAGACTACACACATCTTGGATCTTTTTTCCCTGTGTTCCTATGAGGGAGGGAGAGGGACTCCTGGTATCCTGGGTAAGGGGTCCGCGTCACATCCTGGCAGGGGACTCGGAGTAAAATTCTGAATCAATATGGCATCCTGGCTGCCCTATTATGACTTTGTTGTCACAATCCTTTTATGTTATTTCCAGGTGGATGAAGGGGGCATCAAAGCCCTGCTGGCAGACTCATGGACCACCTTTATGAAGGCCCGGATGATGTGCGGCGCAGGAAACACTCAGCAGCAGTATAACAACTTGAAGCAGGCGGTGGCGCTGACAGCGCAGGACAAGAGGGCTGGAGTCCTGTACGGCCTGTTTTCCAACGCATGGTGAGCTGGAACATATAAACACTCTGACTACCTTCACAGTGTAATTGGCTTACACTGTAAATGTTGCGATTTTATGCCATTTCAGGAATGTAGGAATGTAAAACAAAGAAAGCACAAAGAAGCTTTGTTGGGTTGCATGAAGCTTAAAATTATGTTTCTCTGAAGATACTGAAACACAGAGAACGGGGTTATGGGTAACCCTAGTGTGCAGGGGCTGGCAGAGGAGTATAAAAGGAACAGCCATGCGAGCGACCTTTGTGCATGTTCGCCTACGTGCAGCGCGGAGAAACATAAGTCTAGCTTGGCATGTTTCTGTTTGATGCTTACGCAATTTACTAAACAAGGACTTAATATGATTCATGGGAAATAAAGTCATTTTATCTCAGTTTGTTTTCGGGACGCATAGTTGCTTAAAACAAGCCAAACTTGGGTCAGGGTTATGCAGAAAACAATGCATATGAATAGTTTAGTGGCGGTACCGATTTCAGCTGGTTGGAAGAAGCCTGAGAAACAGTTCCCAACCACTCACACAAATAACAAATATTAACTTGGAGAAACAACTCTCACAAGTGTAAATAAATAAATTCGAGGCAGCCATATATTTCCAGCAAAAAACATTTATAGCCATACTTATATGTATATGAAGTATTCACAGGAGAATTGATTGACATTAAAGAACATTTGGTGACCAAAGTAACTTGGTAGCGACTAGAGTCATTTTTAATAGTTTAATATGTGACTGCAGATGAAACCTGATTGGATACTAGCATGAGACCAGCAGAGAGAAAAATAAATACTGGCAGAATTATCGATCCTGTTAAGATTTTATTAAGATCGATTTTCGATTTAAAACCAAATCGCGACCCAATTCCGGCAGTTGGTAACGCTGCCACCTGTAACGACTTTGGGCCAAGGCGTTCTCACAGCCAACACAGTATAAGGTGGAGATAAACAGTCAAATAATACAATGAATAAAACAACTGAAACTCATCCACCCACACAGCAATACACACCACATACCAGCAGACACACAATACACACCACATACCAGCAGACACACTATACACACCCACACACCCAAGTTTCTCATTATATCACATTTTGAAGAAGTGTCATTCGACTGTAAAATCTGTTTTCTGTTGGAAGAAGAATTTGCCATACAAGTGTTCACAGTGTTTGCAATTCATGTTCCAACGATAAAGGCTGTCATACATTTGATAATACAAGTACAAAACACACTGTGGCGTCGATTCCTCTGATTGTTTACCAAAGGAAACACTGATTAAAGTTTGTCCTTTCAAATGTATTTGTTTGCACATGTTTAACTACAAAACACTAGTCAAAAGTGGTCAAACTGAAATACACACATACAATTAGCTATCAGCCACATCAGCTGAGGTATACGTTTGGGTTGCAAGTGTGTAGGTCATGGTACATCCTCACATCTACAGTATAATACAAGTGTAACTGATTTTGGTTGATTCTTATTTCTTTACTTTTATTATACAGGCTTCGTTGTAAAGAAAAGAGAGACACATGGGAATGCAGGAAGGACTGATATTGTTTGACCTCTGTCCTGACAAAAGCCACTTTTTAATTGGATTCATTTGTGAGGGACAATTTACAATACCTTGTTAGCTTGAAGCGCATTTCATTTTGCGGTTAAGGTGACAATTAAAAAATACACACAATGACAAACAAACACAGAAATGATTTAATAACAAGTTACATTTAAGTTAATTGCATTCCAGTTTTAAAAGGAGACATGGGGGTCCACTGGCCTTGAACACGCCAGGGGGTCATAGATATTTACTGTTTTGGGTACATGGGTCGGCTGGGAATGTCTTACTGTATCCGTGCATGTCATAACCACTCGTCCTGCTTTTTTATTGTGAATGTAATTACTCTTTTCTCTGCCTTTGTTCAGGGGCAGAACAGTGATTTGTGCCTACTCCATCGAAGATATTGACCAGGCTTTCGCCACATCCAAACTGAAGGGCTACAGCAGCCCATTCATTGGCAGTCGCCCTGGGATGGTAAGAAAAACCCTGGAACCTTTCTTTTCTCTTTTGTCACACTAATCTGAGAAAAACAGCATAGAGATGAAAATGTGCGATTGCATGAGTCGGCCTTTTATTTCCGATGTGAAAAGATTGAAGTGCTATTTTTGAAAGGCACGAGTTCATAAAAGAGAAGCAATTACAAACTCTTTGTCCAAGGGCGTTTTGTTTATTCAGAGCCCAGCCTAGTCTGAATCGATTACGTCACTTCTCCCCTCAGTGTGTCCGCAAAAACTTGACAGCAGGAGGTCACAACGACATCAAAAACCTCGGGGTGATCAGATACCACCCAGAAATTGAGGATGTGATCCGGCCTGTCGGCGTGGCTCCACTCGACCTGCCCATAGATGACCAAATCACACACACTGTGGCGGACTTCGTCCTGGCGGTCAACGATGAGCACTACAGCGTCCTGTACCTCGGAACGGGTGTGTATGCATATGTGTGTGTGTGTGTTAAAGCTTCAGCTGTTTGTTATGGACGGCGCCCATTCCGTTTTGACTCTGAGAAATTCTTGCCATGACCTTGAGCTTTTTTTCTCTCAACAATCTCTACTGGCATTAGAAACGTCACTTAAAAATAAAATCAGCCAAAGCCGACCAATCACAGTAATTGTCATCTTCGCGTGGCATCTATATAGCCGTTAACATGTTGGAATATTTCTAAGCATCTACATCAGCTAGAGTGAAGCCTATGGTTAGCCTACAATTTTAAATCCTCCTTCACTCACTTACCTTCACCTGAGCCCTGTTTTAAAGTCAGGTTTGGAATGATCCATGTTGAAGCGGCGTTAAATATTTTCTGGCCTCTAGAGGGCAGAGTAACTCAAAAACAATCACACAGACACAGTCATGACATATTATTGCCTTAAAATGGTACTCGTGCTAAAGTTTGGACAAACAGTAGTTTGCATACATCCAGGAGACACTGAGCAACAGTATCGTACCACTGGAGAACTGCTGTTTGTCTCTGTATGTCAAATAAACAGGTCTAGAACAATGGTCCCCAAAGTCTGGGTCGAAAAACAATATCTGGCTCTTCAGCACCCAGATGTTTAATTTTCATCCTCAGCAAGTCGCTAACTTTGTCATTCTGCCGTTTGGTGCTGAGCAGGCACAGTACAGTTTGTTTGTCAGATCAGTTTTGGCTGAAAATGCTGGAAATGTTGCTGCAACGAAAACATATGATTGCCGAAACTGAAAAAACTAAGGTTGTGAAAAAAATCCTTTAAGTTCGACCGATTTTTTGTATGTATTGTCTCGGTCATGTGGCTGCTGCTTTGTTTCTGTTGTTGGTTATTCTGGCAATAGGAGTGAATAAAGTGGGGGGGGAATCATGTTCTCTGCAACTGCTTGAAATGCATTTGTTCTTATATATCTTATATATCTAATATGTCAGGGCAAATGAATCATACGACTAAAGGTTCTTGTAGTTCAGCAGCACAACACTGTCGGAAAACATCACAGGCACTTAATCAATGCAAACATATTAATAAAGAAAAGGTACAGCTAAAAGAGGCACTTGCTTTCTTAATCTAAGCACAGAAACTTTTGAAAAGTCAAAATCTATTCTTTTCAAAATCTATTCAAACAATTCCTGGCCTCCACACGACTGTTTCTATTTGATCAAAGCAGCATTGCTGAGACGCGGCTGTTGCCCACAGCAGTTACTCCGAAAATTGCCTTGTGCCTCAGGGAGATTACTATGGCAACCATCACAAGTCATATGCTCATGTCTGCATGAATGTCTCACCGCGCTGAAGTTCACAGAAAGATGAACCAGTGTCATCTTTCTGAGCACAATTTCTCGCTCTTGAAGTGGCGATGTGCTTGTCATTCATCAGGCAGTTCTGGGTTAGTTCTAATAATAGCACACAAAAACCAACGTTGTGTTAAAAATGACAGAATGGCCTCTCGCTGTGGGCTTTAATGACTGTGTCAGTAATAGGAAGGAGAGGATGGAGAGCTATGAACAGCCACGGGTCTCTGTGGTGGCCAAAAAAAGAAACTAGAGCAGTTTGAGTCGCGCTGGTATCTGAGGAAAGAGGAACAGGTTGCACTGGAGATCTGCTCTTCCACACTGACTCAATGTTTCCTGTTTTTTAATTCAATTGTCAAGAGGAGGCGTGTGAGAGAACATCTATTGGCTGTCACTCCTAAATATCTCTGCTCTTGGGCTTTGGGAAAAAGAAACGCAAAGATCTTGGACCTTTTTTGATCTTTTCTGAATTCCGTTCGAATTGCACTTCTTTTTTCTCCAAGTCAACTTCAACTTGCAACCTAATTTGTCCCTGAAGGACAATAGATTTTGCAGCACAGAGTAACACAGACTCAGCAACACTGGATCGATGCACAAGCATAATCATTTGAACAGCAATAAGGAAATACATGATGTCCTGTCACCCCCCTACATAAATGTATGAACACTATAGCATTATAATCAAGATCAAAATGCATCAAACAGAATTGTCCATCGGCAACAACATAATCAGATCAACGTGAACATCTTCCTACAAGTAGGCCGAAATATTCCTGATGGGCAAACTACCTCTTTTCCCCTGAGGGGAGGGATTGAAACTCCTGATGGAGAGGATTGTTGCTGTCAGACAGGATGGAGTTTGTCCTCTTCCGCACCTGACTACTACTACTACTCTGCTGTATTACTTTAACTTTGATGCTTGTATTCACTATATTACCCAGTGTATTCTTTGATTTGATGTTTAGACAGCCATACCAACAGATAGCCTAAGGGAAAATGTTCAAATTGATTCAATATAAAACTTGTATAAAACAGACATCCGGGACCGGATCTGCATAATTGATTCCAAACACAGCCCTTGTATCTGTATAAATGATGGAGAGAAGCTCGCTCCTTAAAAATAATCCAATCTTTAGTGAGTGGAGCAGACAGACACACAGCTCCTCCTGATGGATAGTTGCATTAGAGCTGTTTAAACCAATCAGAAGAGGAGGAGTGGTGAGCCCAGGGTCCTCCTCTGGACCAGTGACAGTGAAATCGAAGCAGATTGCATTGTGGGTAGCGCTGGGACATTAGTCTTCCCTGGTGATGGAAATTCCAATAAATATCCTTCACAAAGACGAGCTCAGAGACACAAACCGCACCGGTATATGCAAGAAAAAGCAATGGCTGATATAAGTGTGATAGCCTGGCGGGTAAATACAGAGTGTTCAAACAATAAATATCTTTGAAGGGGATGAGTTCGGCCTCATTGAGCTTGCTTTCCATAAATCTATTTCTGAGTTTTAAAAGAATTGCGTTGCATGTTTCCTGTTTGGTCCAGTTCAGTTAACGTTGCCATTCGATGTCACTCTGATGCACAACCACAGCGAGTTCGCCTTAGTTGGGTGGATGTCTGCTTCCAAACAAACACTGGAGTGTTCAAAGCGACTCAATATGTGAATCCAAAAGCGAAACCAAATATATTTACTTGATTTAGGCATGGATTAAGGCAGCCATTTTCGTCATCGTGTCTCCATCGTCTATGGATTCTATTTGCCAGAGCTCCTGTTGCTGCTCTGTTGATTGGACCTTATTTCATCAAGCAGAGTGACTCGACTGCGGGTGCCGTGTTCAATGGCACCTTGATGGTGGCTGTTGTAAAAGTAGAGAACATTACTCATCACATTTCCCCACACATCTTGTTTAATCTAGTCACAGTTGTGTGGCAAAGTGATGATGACATTTAGAGGCTAAAGGAATTCACTTTGAAATGTTGACCTAGAACAAGCTGACAGGGCGGTGCCATGCAGAGTCCTAATTAGCTAAATAGCTTAGCGTAAGTCTCGTGGGACTTCCCCTGTAAGATGCAGGAAGACAGAACGCTGCAGGATTTTATCTTTTGATCGGCAGTCAGCAAATATTTTAGCAGAATTTCTGCATATAATAACCAGCTACTTCAATATCTGAAGACATGACAGACTCAAAATTATCTAAACCACTCAAAGTGAGAAAAAGTTGTAGTTCTTCAAATATTTCATGGATTGTGACCTGATTTCTATAGACAGCTCTCAAGAGGAACTTATTTCAGAGCATCTGGGTAGCGATGATATGTCCATTCTCTAATAAATGTCCTCCACCAAACACGCTGGGGTTTGATGTCCCAGTTAATGTTAAGTATGTTAAGCCTTTTCTTGTGGGGTTTTTCAGTTTCCCTGGAGTCCCTTCTAGTCAGAAGTGTCCAGCTGATATTTACAGCCATAGATACAGCTGTAAAAACACGTTTAGAGACAGCACTGTTTTTAGTCTGGGGCAGCTTAAGACCTGATCAAAAGGCAGTTTAGACAAATTCAATGCCGAGGCAAATTGTTTCCTTTTTGTAGTTGTTAAGTTTTTACTACCACCAGAGAGAAATCTGACAGTGGATAATTCTGTGAAACCCTAGAAAATATTCCATGACTCAGTTTCTCTTTTTACGTCCAATGTTTCCATTTTGAAAATAATTTCTTTCTACAATATCTGCATGTCACAACAATGGCAAGGTAAGGGAAATATTGTTGATATGGCAAATAAAGTAAAGTTAGGGCATTTCCAGGAGGCTGCAGATTTGTCCAGTGGGCTGTACAGAGCAAGGTGGACCCATGACATGCTAACTAAATCACCTGAAAAGTCAATTATTTGCAGCGAAATCTTTCACTACTGCCTATTTATGTCAACTTAGGTCTTTTGTTACAAGTTGCAATAAGCACACTGCAAAGATTACAACCTATGGCCAACCAGAATGCAAAGATTTTCTCAGTCAATCGTCTTTATTCTTAAACAAAACAAACTACCTTCATGCCTCTGATATGGTGAAACATATTTGTTATATGCACAAACTACAATTCAAGAATATGTCCAACATGTCTGATGCCTCTGCCCATGCTTTGGCTTGTGGAAGAGGAAAAGAAAAGTCAGAGATGACGACTCAAGAGAAATCTAAATGGGTCAAATCACTGATTCGCTGCAAGTCAGTTGGCTCGGCTGACAAGTGTCAGCTGGAGCCAGCAGTGCTGGACACATTGCAAAATCTACAGTCGGCGTAAGGGTGTTGTGTCAGGACCCTAAAAAGCTGCAAAGGAGGTATGACAGGTTGTAGACCTTTGCTCTGGTTTTCTTCTGGCTTTCAGTTACTGTTTAAGGCTGGCAACGGTTAGAAATAATACAAAAGAACAAGCACCAGTGAAAGACTTATTTTACTTTAGTAACTCACAGACTGATTGACCATCAGAAGACATAAAGCTGCTTGGACCTTTTCAGACATGGAGGCGATACAGCAGAAAGATCGCCTCAGGGATGGAAGAAATGTCAGAGCAAAACACTTTCAACTTGACTTATGTTTGAGATCAGAAGCTATTTTCTTTTCACACAGTGTGATATTTGAGGTGGCAGTGGCTTAAAGGTTAGAGTGGTGGACCAAGGTGTAGAAAAATATGAAGTAGAGTGACTAACTCAGTGTTTATGTGTAAAGGTTGCGCGTAGGAAACAGACCTCATTAACAGGAGAAGGCCAGTTAGAATTTTTATAGAACAGCCGCGAAAATGTCTGCGTTGACTGTTGGCCTTCTGTCCAACAGTCACTGTTTTTAGATAATAAGTGTGTGCAACTGCAAATATGTAAAAAGGTACAAGGCAAGGTGTTTGCTGTGGAAGAAAATGTGCACTCAGCAAACTCTCCCTGGATAAATAAAACCCAAAGAAAAAAACAGATTCACTCAGCAGATGCCGCATGAGTTCAGCATTGTCACCTTTTTCCCCCTCAGTGTGTCTTGCTGCTATCTTTGTACTCAAACACTGTTTTGATAAAAGGGCTGAAAATAGCTGTTGGCAGGATTAAAGAATCCTATGAGAATAAACTGGATGAAATGTTATCTTTGACTACGAGAAGAAGAAAAAAAAGACTTGAAGTTTATGAAAAAGAGACGAGACAGTTTCAGGACAAAATAAGTCTTAAGTGACAGCAAGAACCTGACTGCCTAATTACAAGTTTGAAAGCGCCTCATGGAGGGAGCATGCAGGAAATTAAGAAGTAAGATAAAAAAAAAAAAGGTATCACTGTAATCACAGTTTCACAGTGGGGAAGGTAAAATAATCTTAGATGTGGCAGAAGAATAAACAAGTTAGAGCGTCTTTCTGCGGGGAGCCTTTAAATCTGTCAAGTCATTATTTGGAAGCGAAGGAGCAGTCGTCTGGAGGCAATGAGTTAGAGAATGCAAATAATGAGGGTGGAAGAACATTTTCATTGGCTTTTAGTCCAATGTCCAATATCCACAAACTCTGCACCAAAAAGAGGTAGCCAATAAAAATATATTGAACAGAGTGATGGCTCAGGGCTGCAATAATGATTCCTCCACTTTCAAAATCAAGCTGCATGCCGCAAGACAGTGCTATTAACCGACAGGAAATAAAGTACTACATTCCAGCAGGCCTGTGAGTCTGCTCAAACAAGTTGTTCGCAAAACAGGAAACCCAGTTCATGAGGTAGACTACGTTAGGACCAAATGAGAGCAAATAGGTTGCAGCAAATATTCACACAGACTTGGTGTCTCATGTTCATTTGTGCAGCAATGAAACATATTTGTCCATGTTGAAAACACAAACACAAGTTCCAAAGGCAGAATAATAAGCTATGCTATTGTTTCAGTTAGTAGTAGGGACGGACTTGATTGAATCAACAAACTTGTTTATCTTACCTTTTATCATCTAAGTGATAGAAGTGAAGTGAAGAAACAGAAGTGAAGGCTAATGCTAGCTGTGATTGTTGCTAACTAAGCTGTTAGCCACAAGTTAGTGCAGGAATATTAACATTTAGGTTAAATAACCAGAAGCACAATTTCGGAACCCATCAGCTTTCCGTTTGAGGATAATTTCGCCCCTGGGGCTGATTATTGATCAGGCGAGGGCAGTAAGAAAAGAACGAATGGATTTCTGCTCCCACAGCAATTTTTCCTCACAATGTCGAATTAGTTGAGACATTTTGGTCTGTTTCTACATGTCACAAACTGGCTCAGGGAACGTGACAACGCAGGAGTCCACGCAAGAGATTGCCATAGAACAAACATCATTTTTATAAAACTAAGGCTCTAAGATCTGCAGTGAAATGGATGTGTGGTTAATGTGCTATGGAGGTGTTTTAGGTGGCTACCAAAAGAAAGTAATACAGGGTGGTGTGGGCCATAGGAAGGGAGAGACGGAGTAAACACTTGGGCAGCTTTTATCGCCTTCGGGGCCAGGGCGAGCTCGATCAGCTGAAGACCCTGACAGCTTATTTTGTCCAACACTCTGTTTTCGTACAGTTTTTCTATGCTGGAATATTACCTGGCCCGAGGTCTGCAGGGTGATAATTTGATTAAACATACATCAATTTGGAAATCAGCAACATGTCAGCACAAAACTGTGATAATGAGGATCTCGAGGCTAGATTTTTGACACAGGGCCCCAATAAAGCGGAACCCACCTTACGGCCTACATCCTGTAAGTTGATATCTAGGTGCTGCATACTGTATTCCCAAACACATTTGTATTAAACTAGCGCACACCCCGGGGCTCCTGGCATTCTGGGGTTAGTTGCTTGCTTTGCAATCAGACTTCATACTATTGGGGTATTTCATGGCCAGTTGTTAAACATGATTTAACGTAGTTTATGAGAAATCAGTTTGGTGTGTCAAATCACTTATCTGCTGCTACGGAACAGGTCCCAGTGGAAGGCAACTATAAAAGTTTTTGGACATTGGATGCTCCATCGTTTCACTCGAAGCTTGGCATTGGAGTTCACTGATTGATCCAAAATTGACCCAGGATCCAAAAGTTACTTGTTTTTTCCTGGTGAAAGTATTCAAGCAGTTCTACATAGCTCAACCTCTTGACCTCACCCTACAATCTGCAGCCCAAGTAACAGACATCCTCTATTGTATTACTGTAGCCAGTGTGGTTTTAACTCCATCCAAGGTTTCTATTTCCAGATAAAGCTCTGCCTTCACAAATGCCTGTTTGAAAACTCTCTAAAACTCTCGTCTCCCATTTTGCCTTTGGCCCTCCAGCCTACCTTAACAGTGGAAGCTGTCCAAGTCAAATCCATGTATTTATAAAATACTTGCAAAAAGAAAAAGAGAAAACCCAACTGCACAAATGTCCACGTGTGTCTTTTCCTGTATGTGTGCACTTGTAGATTAGTTTATTGTGATCATCTTCTTTATTCCCACAGAACAAGGCAAAGTTCTCAAAGTTCTCCACAGCAGCGAGGGGGTCTTCATCATATCTCAGTACTCTCTGTTTCACAATGAGGGCCCCATTCTGAACATGGCCATCGACTCCCAAAAGGTAAGAGTAATAATGGTGCACCGTGTGGTAGGGAGTGATTTCAGTGGCATTCCTGCTTTTCACAATAAATGTAATAAATGTGATTTATAATTCTAAGCGATTATTCAGAATTCATTGCTCTCATTAAGGGTAAGGTGGTCAGATAGTCGCTTTAAGGCAACCATGATATACTCTGCTTCTTTTAAACTCATTTTCATTCAAGGCAAGGTTACATGGAAAGATAAAAACAAATTAATTAGAGGAAGAAAGAATCTGAAAAATATTTCATGTGTCATTTTACATTACTTGCTAAGGAAGGAAGTCGTACGTATGGAAATTCCTCACGTGGGGTTTTAAATAAGGTTTTTAGTGTCCCATGTTGATTTTAAGGCTGTTTCAGAGGCTCCGCTACCCTAAAAAGAATACAAATTTGGGAAGACGGTGACTGTTTGTAATTATTATATATATAGTGTTCACACAGTCTATTGAATCTTTTCCTCCTTAGGGACACATGTATGTTGGTACAGCAATGGAGGTTCAGCGGCTGCCGCTGGCTGACTGCAGTCGCTATGGCGATACATGCAGGGGCTGCATCCTTTCCCGGGATCCTTACTGCGGCTGGGACAGGTCCAGAAGGAAGTGCATCCCCATCCCTCCTGGATACAACGTCACCACTGGGTATGATTAGATCTGATGTCACTGCTGCAGAGCCATTGTCTGTTTCTGCATGAGCCGACAAAAGATGAGCGAGCTCTCATTAGCGTTTTCATAAACGCTGTATCAGTACTGTCTGATCTAAAGTATAAATCTGCAATCAAAGAAATAACAACTCGTGTTCTGACTGACACTCATTGGTCGTAAGGGGATGAAACTTGTTTTAATTATTAAGGGACTGTAGTTAAAAGAAAAACTGCACGTAAAGCCAACATTGTGTTTCACATTGCGTTGGCTTTAATTGATCTTGTGCATTTCCAATTTTAAGAGAAAATATGAAAATCAATCATGTGCCGAAATAAGCCTTCCTCCCTTTCCCGCTGACATTGTTGAATGATTTGTCCCTGCATGTTTTAATCTGTGAGTAACAGTAGGTTGATGTTGAGGCTCATAAGTCATTTGTGAAACTATTTATTGCTGATAATTTGTCCATCTCTATTATTTTCCAACAGGACACTAATTCAGAATCTGGACCATTCAAACTCTTCGGTTTGTGGAGAAGCTGCTGGTGAGTCCTTATCTGCACTCTCCCACTCTCTCTCTCTCTGTATCTTAATTAAACCAAAATGGAATCTTTCTGAGCAGCTTCAGGAAAAAAAGATGATTATCATATAATTGAGCAAAGTCCAAAAACCTTCTGTTTTTTCTTCTTCTTTTTTTACATGATGGCTTGCCCTGCTTTAAAGCTCAAAACCCAGTTATAACCTAAACTAATCATGACATAACTCCTCTCTGTAGGGACAGCTATCTCCTAAAGTGATCTGATTTTAACATTGCATTTATTTCCAGTTGTGTCACTGACGCCTCATGTCCTGCCTGTGGATTTAGTGAGAAAGTTCTATCTATTTCCCCGGAAAGTAATACTGGGAGATGATGAGAAGCAATGGGTTTTAATATTTAACTGATATCTTGGAGCAAAGGAATTATACAAAACACTTTTGCTTTTAGAGTTTAAAAAACAATACTACTTAATGTTTAGTTTTCACTGAATGACAATCAAAAGTACAATCAACATTTACAATAAGAAAGGATTAAAAAAAATAAATGTTAAACTTCATTTATTTGTCCATACAGCTCTGAAGCAGCGTCGCACTTCTCCCAGAGAAGTGATGGTGCAGTCCAACACCTCCATCTTTCTCCCTTGCCCTGTGCGCTCCTTCCACGCCACCTACCGCTGGGAGAAAGACAACTGTGTCAAGAACTATCCCTGCCTCTTCTCCGGGGATTTCTGCGTCCTGGGGCCGGCTGTTGACACGCCCCTGAGGGAAGGCGTCTTCCGCTGCATGGCCACCGAGGACGGATTCAAGGTGGAGGTGATCTCCTTCAGGCTGGTGAACGACGGCAGGCACCTGGCCGCCTCCCTTGCCTCCACCTTGGGGCCGTCGCTCCTGCTCGCCATGGCTACCCTGTGGCTCCATTAACTGCAGCTACCGCTAAAGCTAACCCCTCATCCTTACTGGCTCCCAATGACAAGAAAGACAAGGAGCCTCTGTTAGGAGTTTAGGTTCGCAGAGCATGGAAGTACATGGTTGGGTTGGACGGTGAAAATTTCACCTTTTTCCACATCGATTTATAGGGAAAGATTCCTCAAAATGTGAATGAGAGATTAAATTCTGTATTTTTTGCATAAAGCAACATATCAGCAGCTGTTTTCAATAAGATTAGAACTGGGAAATACATTCATTAACATACTAAAGTAACTAGGAGTAACTGTCCATAAATTAGCTGTCTTGCGAGTTTTGATCAACCATATTTAAGTGCTTTGCGAACCTTTCCTCTCTGACTCAAAACATATCGTATGAGTTGGGCAAAAAAAAAAAAAAAACACCAATACCAGGCTAATTGTTTTTACCATTTCTCGAATTATTTTCAAATCGACTTGACTGTGCTTATTTGTGAATATATAAACCTTTAATACCGCTCTTACATCTTATCGTTCATCTTGTTAAACTTCATTGGTATAGCTCATTAGTACATAGAAAAATGTCTGGTATTGAGATTTAAAAAGCCTTAACACTTCTGGGACATAAACTCCTAAGCACAATTTTGCAGTCGAGGCAGAATACTGCAGCCTTGGTCGGACTTGGCGCTATAATTAGTGCAGCTGAGTCGAACAACATCGCTGGGAGGAAGTGTCAGCTTTTTGACAGGAAGTAGGCGGATGGGCAAGAGCTCATTCTCGAACATCACTGTGTCTCAGCACCTCCTCCTCAGACGAGGCACTTTCTTGCATCTTTTTATCAGATGGTATCAGACATCGTTATTGCGCCTTGTTCACAGCTTTGTCCGTTGTTTTCCTTTTCACATACCATCGTCTTGCCTCCTTCCCAGAGCATCAGAAATGCAACAGGAAGTGATAAACACAACATCGCCTACAGCTCCTTGAGAAAAAAAAAAGTTATTTAATATTAGCACTAAGGAGCCAACCGCCCTCAGAATCTTTCAACAGAAGAGCGTTAAAAACATACATCATCCACTAATTATATTCATTTCGATCAATCAAAGCGGAAGTTTCAAATATGGATACTTTACTTTAGCAGTGAAATTTTTCCCCAATTCTGAGTCTCCGTCAGTTTTTAGGAAACAGAGCGGAGAGCGACAAAGAGCTAATCTGCTGTGAATGACATCCAATTTCTGTCAACCCGACAATGCGTAAAGATGTGAACAAGGTGTTGCGCTATAGCAATTTCAATAAACACACATTTACATTATCGTAAGGGCAGACAAAGCTAAGTGGAACTGCATATTAAGCTTGCATATTATAGTTTGCTTGGAGAAAAAAAGGCTTGTACTTAGATGCGTGAAGTGTGTTCTGTATTTTATTGCTCTTCAGATGCTGATTTCTACCATTGCTGCCTACGTAAGTGACACTTTGTCTTGCTTGTTTGGGTTTCTATGCCATAGTTAGAACGCGATATGTAACCATTGACTGCTTTGGCTCCTTCCCCAGGGACATCAGTGCAAATAGACAAGAAAATGGTTATTTTTGTCATACTTGTATCTCTATGCTGTGAAACGAAAGGCTTGACAGATTCCAACAAGATGCTTCACTGATGTGCGGCAGCAACCACAACCAGCCGCATCGTGCTACGTCTGCAGCGTCCTCCTTTAACCTCTGTTCTAAAAACAAAAACTTTATTAAGACCAAGAAGTCAGTTTAAAGCTGAGTGTAAAAAGAATTAAGAGTTGTGTATGTAGCTGTAGTTAAACAGCACTGAAATGCCAAAATGAAATGCCGAACCTTATGAATACTGATCAGCTGACTGAAGAAATAGGCTTGGGCGGTGATGAATTATGCAGCGGATTAGCATGTTCTCCAGAGCTTTGAGAATTATCATTCAGTAGTGTTACATAAATCTGGCCGTGCCGAGCCTTCCACAGAGGCAGAGGTGTCATTAATAGCTAATTAGACAATGGAGCCGGCTCACCATGCACCGTATTAAAGAATTTATTTTACACCGTCAGAGATACGAGCGGCGAGCAAGTTCTCAGCTGTGAAAATCTCGAGGTAGCGTCGTGATTCCCGCTCAGCGTGGTTGTGTGTTGCTGCTCGGGGATCTGCTTGCTCTCTGCATTGCACTGACACTGGCTGCTCACTGTGCCAAGAAAAGAAAGAAAAAAAAAAGAAAAACTATGTTGAGCCACTTCATCCTCCCGACGCTTCTTCTCGAGTTCATTTGCAGAACACCTCGCTCCTTACCCCGCGTAACATTTTGTCCCAGACAAACTGAGCGCGGGTACGACACACCGGTCTTTCCCACAGCCACACACACAAACCCACTGCAGGTATAACATGCATATTAATCGTCTTTTGTGTTTTTTGTGTCACCACCAGGGAGGGGAAATACCACCAGCTATCGACCCAAGTGCTGGTAAACATTTAGTAGAGGCCGTTAACGCTGTTGGATACCATTGGCAGGAATCTAACTCAACATACATGCTCAAGGCCTTTTCCTGTATAGCCTCCTTTATACTGTAACTATAACTGTTGTGTATGTGTCGTCGTGATTTGATTCAGAAAGCTGTTATCGCAAGCCACTACGAGAGGCGAGACCTATGGTATCCGATGCTAATAAGGCAAAGGGTGGAACGAGCAAGACGGTGGTACCGCTCCAAAATCTATGAGATAACAGGTTGCAGTGGGTGGCTGGTGGATGGCGCACAAAGCATGTGGCTTTGAGATGGGAGAACATGGTTCATCTCCGACCATCAGTGTTGGTTTATTCACACCAGGACTATGATCTTTCATTAAACTTAACCAAGTACTTTTAGTCGCCCAAACTTAACTACACCTTAAGGATAGAGGCGACGGAGTCTCTCTCTCTTTTTCAAATACATTGGCATTCATTTGGCGGATGCATCGTGTACGAAAGAGCATGCCTATGTGATAGTGTGGATTTGGGAACACAGGGTTTGTTTTTTTCTCACCAGGAGAGATGCCCTGTGTCACAGAGTGCTACACGTGGTCAGATAGTTGTCGCCGTGCAGTGATTGCGTTTCCCCGCTTCACGAGGAGCCGCGCTGCTCCTCAGGCAGGTGGAAGCAGGCTTTCGTCTTTCAGCACTATACCCAGCCATCATCCTCATCACCACAAGGCTTTGCTTTAATATCAACACTTTTTCCAGTTAATGCGTGGAATTAAGATTTATAGCATTTACAGCATTTACCAACAGTTGCCGTCTTCAAGTCTCCTCGTTCAAGTCCTTGCTTTGATATGGATATTCCCGCGGCCGCTTTATCGAAATCCAGTTATCACTCCCTCACATCCGTCATCGTCAGCCAGTCCGATAAAGGCTAATCTCCTTCAAAGCAAGCCCTTGATTTGCCTTCAGGAAACCAATTTAATGGATCACGCTATCTGCTGTAAACGAATCAACGTCGAGTGAAGCGGGTGGCTGTTTTGTTTGCTCTGGGTTTTTTGAGTGTCAAGTACTGTACATGATGTGTGCCCACGATTCTGTGTCTTGATATATCTAATTTTCAAAAGTAACATGCCAAACTCTGTTATGAAAAAAAGAGATTTATATTGGTGCCATGCCAGTCGAATGCCATCTCATAACATGTATTTTTTCAAAAACAGATATCTATAGTGCGATAGATATTCATGTAACAAATCCATATTGACATGTGTTTCCCTGAACATGTGCGGTGAAAATTAATAAAATATAACTACAACGAAACAATTTACTGTGTTTATTTGAAAGCACTATGAAACTGGATCCTTTAATTTACCTTTGCATTTCGATAATTAACCTTTTTAATAATGACGATATCAAGGTATTTAATGGGATTTTAAGTAAATAATCAATGTATTGTAGTATTTTATACCGTTCAGGCACTTTAAAATCAATTAAACCATCCATATCCAATTGGTTATCCATAAACCAATTAGATACTTGAATACTGAACAAAATATCAAAATGAAAATGTTTTGTATTTTAACAAAAATCCCAACCCTAATCATTAATATATTTAATTAACTGTCAATGTATTAATGATGAATTGATAATTAATGGATTTGTCAAATATTTCAAATCAATATATATATATATATATATATATATATATAATATAAATATATGTAATGATATAATTAAGGGCTTTTGACTTTTGTTTCAAAGGGGTTTAGTTTCCACCTTTTCAAATGAAAGTTATTTAAATGATAAGGAGGTGCATGTAGTCTTTCACACGAGCAGAATATTGTAGGAAATCTGCACCAAATCACAAAATGGTTGACACTTAGTTGGTTGTTTCTGTCAGGACAAGCAGGTTGCATCACCATCTGCTGGCCAACATTTAGTGGATTGAAAAGAATATGTTTCTTGTTGATTTAAAATCTACTGACAAACATGACTCATAAATCCAGTCCACTGGTTATTCCTTAAACCTCCAGATGATTGCAGTGTTTTTGGCTGCTGTTGTTGCAGCCACTCTGCTGAAGCCGCCTCTGAAATGGGTATCACACCTTTCTCTGCTCAAATCATCAGCCAGCAGGCTACATGATAGGACTTGAAAAGGGAAAGCAGCACTCTACGACCGATGAATTTTACAAATGAAATATCCATTCATGTTCATCAAGTGTATTTATTGAAACTGTTGAGTGAACTAAAGGTATTTAGTGACCTGATCACATGCATGCTAATTAGTTTTGTGAAGGAGGATGCATTTGCACTATACTAAAACACTTCCCACCTTTTTATGCCTTGCCTAATCACATACTCTTACTTTGGTTTTCTCAATGCAAGTGGAAATATATGGTGTTGCATTTCCACAAAGAGGCCGCACCTGCTTTTTAAAAAAATTGCTAAATGACGTGGGAGCGATGTGGCGACAAACACCAGCGTGGGCTTGTGCACTGTATATCACCCCCCTTGCAAATAGCAGCTACTGTGAATACATAAGTGCTGCCAGAAATTAAGGCTCATTAAATTCAGTTTATATGTTTTCATTTTTAAATTGAGTGTATGAAAAAAAAAAAAAAAAAAAATGTGAATAACATTTGCTGCACTCAAGTTTAACCATTTGAGGACCCTGTTGAATATATATCGACAGTGATCAGTGTCCTCTTTTAGCAGGAACGACAACAACCCCTGGATTGAGTAAAAATCACATTAAACAAATCTGAATCTTGTATTTTTGGGTAAAAAAAACAATGAACCATATACAATAGTGTGTTAGCAGTCTGAGCAGCAACTTAGTGATCTAACATTAGGGATTTCAGTGATAAAAGATAAAATGACCTCCACAGAATGGTGACAGATGAATGAGATAATGCTGAGCAGTTGAATAAAACTAACTGTACTGTAAAATATTCATTCAACCATATAGCATCCGTTCTGACTATAACTCAGTGTTGAATTAGCAGCTTTTGCTGTCTTGGTACATTTGGGAAATGTGCTTATATTTGAGTGAGATGAGAAGTTGGATACCACTCTCGCGTAATGTGCTTCGATCTTTCAGAGGTAAAAGCAGCGTGTTCAGTCAATCAATTCCTGAGCTTTCTACTCAAGAACAAAGATTTGCTTTTAATGAAGACCATGAGTCTTTATCTCAGTCTGCAAGCCTACTGTTTCACAACTCATGTCTGCCTATCAACTCTATTCATATTTTCTGGCTGAAATAAGCACTAGGAGCCATTAAATGTAAATCCTCTTTTCCTTTCAATTGGTTTGGCACATCCATTATTCTGCAGTTATCAGAAAGCATACACACACGCAAACAAGGACTGTCTCTTTTATACACACACAAACACACATCCAGCATAGACGTTCACGTGTCAATCTTCTCAGTGGCTGTACTGGCAGAAATACAGACACAGAAATAGATTTTAAACCCATGCCCAGAAAATAAGTAAAGCCATAATCAATTGTAATTGTTTCCAGATGTCCCAACCCAATGAGGTAATCTGAGCATGACAAATAAAACTACTTATATTGTGGTAAATTGTTGTTTCACTCAAATACTATATGACTATATTTTTTTCTCACTTAACTTTTCTAGTGGTATCTACCAATGGTAAAACATTTTTTTTTAGAAATGCTCCTACCAGAGAAATACAATAGTCATCGACAGTGCGAAAAATGCTTGAGAATATTTTAGGATAAGGTTGGGTAAAGGTTGAGCATCTCAGAAAATGTCTATTTGAGATTAGGAAATTATTTGGCCTAAAATGTGACATAAATTGATGGGGAAACAAACTGTGACACCGGCCCCCACGCAGCCTATTAATGTGCAACCAGTGACCTGACCTGCTCAAACAGGCTCAGACCTGGATACTATGGAAACAAAAGCAAACTCCATATTCTCAACAGATTTTGTTCACTTGCACCTCTGCCAGCTCTCCAAAATCCTGCACAGCTGGCACAGCGCAGATACATTCTTGCAACACAGGATTAGTAACAGACATTCTGCGTACTGGTGAGTTGTTCCAAAATGTTCCTAGCTTCTGCAGTCACCTGGAGAATAGCTGCCAACTTTTCTACACTTTTTTTTTTTTTACTTTTCAGCAAATCCTCAAACTCCATTTACAGGTAAGAAGTGTACAGTTAGGATTTACACAAGAACAGCAAACAAATAAACCCAGGGGAAGCGTCACTGGATATCCTTTGTCAATTCTTTTATTTGTTCTTTCCCTTCCTCCTATTTTTGGCAGACATCCATATTTCAAAACCTGAACAAATGAAACCAAGTCTGTCGGCATGGCTGGAATAGTGGCCCCAATAATGTCAACAACAGTTTACAATGTAGTGACAAAAGTCAGATTTTTTTTAAATGTGGAGTTTCTGAGTTAGAAGAAAATATTCCCTTAACATTTCACTAACATTTCATTCAGTGTATTGGTGTTGGAAAGGTTGCATGGTTTTGGAAAGGAAAAGATTACTTGATTACATGACGTGAACAAACCCAGCACTTGAACATGTGGATTGTCTGTCGCTGTGGAAGACGAACACGAGCTTGAGCAAAAGTGCAGCTGTGTATGTGCGTAGCACATAAATGTGGAGCATCATTAAAGCAGAGTAAAGAACATTCATCAGTGAAACGAGTCTGCTGCCGGATGAATGTGTCGTACAGAGGCAGCGGGCACAGAGCTGTCAACATGTCAATGGAAGAGCTGTTTGCCACTGACTATTGACTACTGGGTAAATATCACACACAGTAATAGAGCTTTGAGCTCACTGGATGACGCCATGTATGGCATATCAGACCAATATAATAGTTTAATCAATGACAGAGCCATTTATTGTTTCTTTCATAGCCTGGAAGGTCATTTAGTGCAGGACTACCACGTCACAATATGGAGCCTAAATTGCAGCATGTACGTTGCATTGGGTTGCTATGGACCACACATTACCACAACACAGTGTTAACGTATGACATTACCTGCTTGATTAGAGTGAGTGCAGAAGTTAAGCTGGGCAGACTTGGCTACACGTTTTACACCCACAACCATTACAGAATGTAAGCTTATGTGTCGCTGGGAAGTTCCAATATATATATATATATATATTAAAATCTTGTGAAATATTTGCACAACAACACAACCCATTGCTACGGTTTGAGGACATATCCGATTCAAAACATCTAGCTCAGCTCTACGTCGGCACATTTGGCTCAACTTTAAATCAATTGAAGTTGTACCTTTGCACATCAATGTTTACAGGTTTTGCGGAGTGCTACTGCACATGTGTGCCTGATGAAAAAAGTTATAGCACTTGAGTCAGCATCAGTTGAGGCTTAACACTTAAGGTTTAAGAAAAAAAAGAAATCAGACTTATGTTGCCCTCTCCTCATCTCTGCTCGCGGCGAGGGCTCGAGGCTACATTAGCCACTACGATCATAACACACCCGAACCTCCGACCCAGCTGTTGGCAGTCATGTTGCATTGTGAGTAATGTGAGGTGAGATTTTGACAGGGAATACAAAAAAAAAAAAGGCAATATCTCTCGTTCTGCTGCATTGATTTTGATCTTTTTCCCTTTATTAAACTGTCGGTCTTGAGCTCTGTTTGCGCAGGGACTGGCTTGCTAATGATTTTTGGTTGAGAGACGCGAGATTGTTCTTTCACAACATCTACATAAGTTGTGATTCTTTGTGGTTTGTCGGTTTCCAGTTGTGTTATTTACTCTTTCTTGCCACACGACTGACTCAGGAAGCGTGTATGCGTGTATATGGCCCTTTTCCCATCAACACGTTGTGTACACAGCATACACAATGAGCCGTTTAAATTGTATGTCCTGTAAAAACCTATAAACTCACCACTGAAGCTAAAAATTGACGCTCATTGATGAAAAAAAAGAACACCCTGTAGCATTGCCAGCACATTCCTTACACGGAAACAGGAAACTACACAAACACATGTCAACCATAAGATTTTCTACAGCCAGGCAGGTTAATATCAAACCAGCTGGAGGTCATTAACAGAAAGCACTGGAGGTATGCACTGTAGGTGAGGAACACACAGGTTTGGTTGACCTCCGATGCCTCGTAAAACCAAGGAATTCACCCAAGGCAGTTTATCATTTTTACAACGAGAAATTAAAGGACATATGGTGTTTTGCTGAATCAAATGTCAGACAGTAACATACGTTTAGGACTGAATTATCCCCAGTGACTGCTGTTTTCTTGCCCGGCCAATGTTTATGTATCAAGGAAGGAAGCCATAAAGTAAACACAGGGTGATATTAATTAATTCTAAAAATAAAATCTTTCATTTGCCGTCTTGTGATTATCTAGAAAACAATGAGTCTTTCAGATGACTTGTTGACCTGAGAGGAACGAGGAGTGTTTGGCTGAATGTCAAACAAACACATAGTGGGAGAAGAATAGATCTGGCCTTTATTACCACATCCATCTCGTTCTTTTTGTGTTCAGTTGGCTAAATAATTCTGAGATAAATATGTATCTGAATAACAAAATACCTAATGAGGTTTTTAATCACGTGATAAATGCTAGACATTACAAACTAATACAGTACACACCCGCTTCTTACGTTGTGATTCATCAACTCTGGAAAAGCTCCAAACAATGTTAAATATCTTCCTCCCAATATCATTGTTTTTGCAGCTTCTGTAAAGTCATTTTTTTTTAATTTCCATTCTGAATCAAAACAAAATTTAATTAAATTCCACACTCTGCTTTATTCTGGTTGTCCAAGCCATCACAGATTACCTTAAATAAATAGGGAAACAATTTATTCCTATACTACCCATGTCTGCACAAATACAAATATGTATTCAAGTCACGTCACTTCTGGGCTAAACTCGTGCTGTTTGTTTAACAGGAGTTATAAAGCTTGACGGCTCCTCAATGTGAGGGCCAAAACAGTGCGTAGCCTTGGACCAGCAATATAAATTAAGGTGGAGAGTCTGCATTAACAGCCTCAAGCAGGAAAATAGTCTTAAGAGGGTAAGTACTGTGCAGTGTATAATGTGTTTGCTGTAAAGTGCTGTTGTATAAGGTGTGTGGGGGGGGGGGGGTGTCAATTGTAAATGGATGAGTGTGGTAGAAATTTCTTAGACATGAAGGAATGTATGGTTTGATGGATTGTGCATTACCATGGTAACAAGGTTAAGATACGATCATGCGTGTGTGTGTAGGCTGTCTGTTGTGAGTCTTGCAAGGTTCACTTACCCTGCAGAACAAACACAATGTCAGTGTGTCCTGCAAAGGCAGACATGTGACATGATGGAAAATGACCAAATATCTTGTAGAGCTACAGATTTGCTGTTTTCCTCTGTTGTCTCTCAATGCTATTTAGCTTTTTGGCATGTCTTTTTGAATAGTATGAATTCCCTTTTAGCAAGAAAAAAGATACCAAGGATTAGATGCTAGTGCATTTCATGGTCACAAAAATATTTGAACTTTTATTAATGCAATGACAGCCTAGATCAAGGTATTAAGCCATCTCTTAATAGGAATATGCTGAACAATGTTACTTAATTGTAAAAAATGACTACCTAATGTAAAAGTACTCACTGTGAAGATGACTTGTGTTTCGTTTCACTATCAGGGTACAACCTTTTATTTTTGGGGATTTTAATTTGAACCTCTCCTTGTCTTGTTTCTTTACAAGTCTGTGACAATGATTGGGAGATTGATTCATTTTAGTGCTCTCCTTCTTGGAGCACTCACATCCCCAACTCCATCCTCACCCCGCACTACGAACACTGACGGAGGACCCTGTCGCATCTACAACTCTGGCCGCTCCGCAGACTGTCTGGGAAGACAGCTTGAGAGCGTCCCGTCAAGACAATTTCCATCCACACTGGAAGACATAGATCTCTCCTACAATAAAATACAAGCTGTCCGTTTTGACGACTTCCTCCGCCTCCCTCAACTTCGCATCCTTAAGCTGCAGTACAATAACATTTCACACATTGACAATGATGCTTTTAAAAACAACATGCTACTGGAGCATCTTGACATCTTCAATAACTCCCTGCAGGAAATTCCTGCCACAGCTATGACTCCTCTCTTGAATCTGAAAAAGCTCTACATGTCCAATAACCTTTACAAACATGCCACTTTGACTGACGGCTTCTCCAAATTTGTCAAACTCCAAGTTCTGTCTATGGGCGGCCCTCTGGTGATGGGACTAAAGAAAGCTGATTTACAGCCCTTGAAGAACATCAGGTTACAAGGTTTTGCAATTAAATGTTCCTCCAATCTAAGTTACTACGAGCCTGGAAGTTTAGAAGTCATCCAGACAAAGGAGATGGGCTTCGATATGGCCATAGATCAACTGCCAAATGCTCTCCCTCACATGCTACGTGACCTTGCCAACAAGACCTTCAGTGTCATCCAATTACGAAACATCTTTGAGTTTGTGTACTACATGGAAGAGGAGGACATTTTCCAGGGTTTAAAAGACATCACAGCCCATCAGCTCATCTTTCACAGAGGTAAATTCAATGAGAATCTCCTCAGGATGGCTTTAATGAACTTACAAGTCGCCCCTGTCAAAAAGTTGAGACTTCAGTACATCGACTTTGCCCGTTCACCCACATTTGTTGACAGCGGAGCACTTTCCAGCATCACAGACTTGGCACTGGATAAGTTGAATCTTTGGTGAGTACTTCCTCATTTTGGGGCATCATGTGCCAGTGTAAAATATAAATAATTTGGTGTGAAATTCAACCCATGCTAATGTCAGAATATGATATGTTGCTTGACACTGCCCCATGATGTCTCAGAAAGCAGTTTACAAGTTTAACTATCACTTTTAGTGTGGTTTTTGGACTATAAGCTCACGTAGTATAAATAAAAATGTATTCACGTAGTGTTAAGTCCCTCCAGGAATTCCCAGTCTTGCAATCATAATCAGAAATTATGCATATTCAACCAACTGCATTAACGTAATTCAATTCAGATCAACCTTTAGTAGCCGATCTCAAATTAAAGTCCTGTTGCACACTATATAGCAAACTTCCTTGTAGTGCAAAGGTAATAATACCACAATTAACTGTTTGGGGCTGGGTAATTTCTTTTCATGTACTGACACAGAACATTACAAATCTCTATTTCTTGTAGGTATATCAGCAACCCTGATGTGCTGCGATTTGACTGGCGATTCACCTGGTTCAACAAAATTAAGGAGCTGTCTATTCAGCACGTGTACTTCAACTCTGTGCCTTGCGATTCCTGGGTTGAGATGAAAGGTGTGGAGTTTCTGGATGTCTCCAATAATCGACTAGAGAATGAGTTCCTCTTTAACCAACGGTGTGATTACAAGGGCACCATGCCCAATCTTCACACCTTCAACGTGAGCACCAATGACCTGACCAGTTTAAAAGAATTGTCATTGCTAACAAGGGATTTCCAGCAGCTGCAGGTGTTGGACTTAAGCAACAACAAACTGGGATCTGCTAAAAACAGTCGGGACTGTGTTTGGCAAAACAACCTAACTCGGCTTATCGCTCACCACAATCACTTCGTGAGTGAAGCCCTCCGCTGTCTGCCCACCACAGTGCACTACCTGGACTTGTCCTACTGCGACCTGGACCAGCTGGACCTGACATACTTTGAGAAAGCCACCAACCTGAAAGAGCTTCTGCTGAGTGGGAATAAAATCAAGTTCATCCCATTTGGCTGGGAATGCCCATCACTGCAGTCACTAGCTTTGGATGGGAATTCGTTTGGTCTCATTAGCAAGGCATCCTTCCAGGACATGCCTCAACTCTCTCGCCTGATGGCAGGGAACAATCCTTTCCATTGCACTTGTGAGCTCCATGCTTTTGTCCAGGACACATTGTCAAAAGGAAAGGTTAACCTCACAGACTGGCCTTGGAACTACAGGTGTTACCATCCAGAGGCCTTGCTCAACACAGTCATATCCAAATTCTTTCCAGGACATGTGGCCTGTGACACCAGACTAGTTATCATCATCTGTGTTGCGACCACAGCAGCAGTGATCGCGATATTGATGCTTATTTGCTATATCTTTGACCTCCCGTGGTACACTAAAGCTACATATCAGATCATCAGGGCCAAATACAGACGTCACAAAGAAAAGGCAGCAGGGGAATCAGGGACTTTTACTTATCATGCCTTCATATCCTACAGCCACTCTGACGCAGACTGGGTAAGGGAACACCTCTTGCCTGGTTTGGAGAACAACAAGAACTCCTATCGTCTGTGCATTCATGAGAGGGACTTCATGCCAGGAAAGTGGATCATCGATAACATCATTGACAACATTGAAAGCAGTCGTAAGGTAACAAAATGTAGTTTTTTTTAAAAAGGCTTTTACATGCCAGAATACAACACAACCCATCATTAATCACGATCTATAAGGAAGAACATATTACAAAATGTAATTCATGTTTTCTTTTCCACTTTTTGTTTTGTCTCCTCAGGTAATATTTGTCCTCTCTCGGCACTTCGTTAACAGCGAGTGGTGCAACTACGAGCTGTACTTCACTCAGCAGCGAGCAATGGGAAAGACCTTCAGTGACGTCATACTAGTGATGATGGAGCCCATGGATCCCAGCTCCTTTCCCAGCAAGTACTGCAAGCTGAAGAAGATGCTGAGTTCCAAGACGTACCTGGAATGGCCCCAGCAGGTCAACCAGCAGCCGTTTTTCTGGGCGCAGCTGAGAAGTGTCCTGGTCAAGCCAACAATGATGAACAGGGTTCAGAGCAGAACTTCCTCTGTGGGAGGTGTTTCTGTGATTGGGCCCCCCGTCGAGGATAGGAGGCCAGAAGGAGAAAAACCTGATGCGGACAAGGAAGCAGCACCCAAAAATTAGATTATTGAGAGAAAAAATTCTGAGCTTGCAAATGTAGAAGTGTGATTATTTCATCAAGCTAGTTTTACTTATGCTCACTGAAGAACCATTATTAATAGGTTTGCTCAGACCTAAAATTGTGGATGAAATGCTGCTGTTACATTGAAAGGTCAGAAATATGCAGACATTGAAAGGTTTACAGAAATATGCATTATAGTTAATACACTGAAGGAAATGATTTTAGTCTCATATATCTTTTAGATTTTACATTCCTTTTTGTATATCTTTTATGTGTGAACTCATGTAACCAAATGATAAGAAAGTACGAGTGGAAACTGTTGTATTAAAAGGTGCATAGCAAGACAAAGCTACAACTCAGGGTCACAACATCATGATGCGCCTACTGTCAAAGGACTCGTGTTGCCCAGAGGCGTGGACATGTGCACCAACCAGAAACCAACAAAGAAGATCATGTTACATTATTTACGTTTACTAACCAATGAGTGAGAGGCAGCGCCTCAAACAGAAAAATGTATAAATCTTTGCACAAACTTGAATTCGGGGTTCTGAAAGAAGCGAGAGACAGATAACTACATCGCTCTGCTTTGTGGACTGTGGAACGTGACTTTCAGAAACCTCGGCCGAGATATACTCTCATCACAACTTTATATTCAATAAAACAACTTCACTATAACCTCATTCGACCAGAAGTCCTTACTGCTTTTCTCGAAGATTTTGAACACGACACAAATCAGAGACAAATCCCTATTGTGGCATTCTGACAAAAGAGGTCAGAAAATTGAGGAGAGTTCAGGAAACTTTTTTGTGTGCAGGTTATTCCAAAGCTGGGAGCAAAAGCCAACATCTCATTATGATGACAACAGGATCCCCTGCCTGCACATGGCATTATGTCATGTTATCCCTGAAGGCCGAGCCTATGCCCTCTGCTCCACTCTCCCTCTGAGTGTGTCAGGCCAAGTGCCCAGTTGACAGGTTCTGAAAGGCCACAAACTCAACGGCTCAAATGAGATCTCCCATGTCACACTCCGGATAACAAGCGAGGGGTCAGGAAGATATGGTGACAGGAGCCACATTGTGAAAGGACTGTGCTCTGTTACATCCTCAGAGGTATGAGATCGGAAGTGTTCAAAGGCCAATTCAACAGGATATATAATAACAATACCTCACAGGAACAACATATGTGTTGGGGAAATTGCTAACCTGGAACATAAAAAGCTGACCAAAGCTAAAAAATTATTGGGAATTTATTGCACTCCTTTTTGTTTTACCAATTCTTTGAGTTTCCGCTAACTAGCTCATCCTTTTTGGCTCTCTATAAACCCTCTAGTGACAGGTAATCGCTAATTTGATATCTACCAAATGTATTTTTTTTAGCTTGATCTGATTGTGTTTACAATAGGTGGTCAGCAGCAGCTTTGTTGGGATTTGTCTTGGTGGATTTGAGTTGAGTTGTACTCACACTTGTGCCTTGATGATGAATGTTTCTTGAAAGCGTTTGAAGGTATTTTCCAAAGGACTTATTTCCTTTCACTCTCACGTGCAGTATTGAGTCAGAATTATTTAATTAAATAGTCAATTATTTAATCAAACAGTCAATTCAAGGGTGTCATCTACTGGCCATTTGCAAAGTTTGCAAATGGCCAGTAGATGACACCCTTGAATTTATTATTTACTGAATAAGCAGATGATGAAGACTTCTTCTTTATAGTGTTAGAAATATTGTACGCATAAGGATATATTCAAAACAGACATGTTTCTTTTCTCCTAGTATGTCTTTACTTTCTGTATTTCCTGCCCAAGTTACAATATTTAAAATACAGCATGTGCCTCATTTGTATATCTTGTAAAATGCTGGACATCTATAATTCTTGTATTGATGTATTATTGTGTAATCTCATAAAAACATAACTGTTTTAGTCATGACTATAAGATTGTGATTTAGTTTGGATGGCGGTCACACATCCACTTGTGGATCTCTGCAGTTGGTTTTAGACACAGTAATCAGATATGGTTGCTTTGGTTTCCCCAACAAAAGATATTTGAGAAGCTCTTTTTCTCTCGTCCAGTTGGTCTCAGTTAATCAAGTCAAAGAAAGGGGTTTTATCTTCACTTTCTCTCAAACGAAGGATTGAAAATTAGTCTCAGATTTCATTAATAATGTAGCCAAATGTTGAATTTGAGAAAAATGACTTTGTGTCAAGATAATGCCAGTCCACCAAAGACATGTTTTAATCTCAATTTGCACTGACACCAGGAAAATGACTTCACTGTATTAATTTGATTGTCATCCATCCATCAATCTATTATATTGTATGTAAAATATTAGGATGTGTACATGTTTTACTTGTGTGTCCCTGATAGAAGCATCTCAACCCTTACCACATGATCTAACTCTGTAACTGGTTTGACCTTTTTTTTATTTGCAGTACTGTGTCAAATGTGCTTTGGCTATGACAAATGAGGAAATGAAAAACATGCAAAAATCCATAAAGGGTTTATATTAGTCACCTGGAGCTACTGATGTAAATCAACCCCAATGGTTTGCAGTCAATGAAAAGGATCATTTCCCTGGCCTGGCTTGATTGGCATTGCGATTATCATTCAACCACAAGCATTCCCTTAATTGCAAATGATGTTGCAGTAAAGCATTAGTCACACCGAATAAGCATAAGTGAGGCCTAATAATATGAACACAAGAAGCACACAGTGAAAAGTTATGGCAGGAAGAAAGAAGTGATTGCTTAAGCATATTTCTTGTATTATTTTTCAGAAGAAAGTTAACAGAATCAGAAGCAGTTTTATTGGCCAAGTATGTGTGCACATACAGTACAAGGGATTTAAAATAGACTGGATAAGGAAAACAAAGCTGGACAAACAAAGAATAGTTATAGTTATTATTAATAGTTATTACACTATTATGAACTAGATCGGAGTGAGCTTTTGAATTTGATAATCGAGATCAAAAGCAGGATCGTGGCCACTGCTGAAGTCGGAGAAACAACAGACCTGGAAAATCATCCTGCATCCCTGAAGTCACCGTGTGGCAACATTTCGCCTTTGCGAGGAGTTATGTAAACAATGATCGTGTCGTGGACAGAAAACCTACAGTTCAGGATCTGGTGGCTCTTTGCAGGCCATCTAGTGGCCCTTTTTGTTTGTTTTTGTGCAGCCTAAGGTTTGCTCCATGGTGAAAAAAGTTATTGTTGTTTCAAATAATTGAAGTTACATTTTAAATAAATGTATTTAATTTGACTATATGGTTCTTAACTGCCTTCACATGGTAGGAAATGTTCCATTTGCTCCATGTCGACGTGGGGCGCAGAGCTTTGCAGTGAAGGTAGCTCGTTAGTTTTGTTTCTATGGTTACTTTGCATGCTTGCCTATGCTGCTTCTGGCTACGTCATAGGTCAGCGCTAATCGAGATGAAGGTTGAAATAATTTGAACTTCATATGCATCGCTCATTGGCAATTTCTAGTGGTTCACCACACCAAGGGCAGGGCTTGGAAAACAACAGCACGGCCAGCGCAGAGCAGTTTTACCGCTGACCGTGTGAAGGCAGCTTTAGTGTGGTAAATTACCACAAACATCTGGGGAAAATATCAGCTTGATTGTAGCCTATATATTTTTTTATTGTAAATAACAGTTGTCAGGGCATAAAGCCAATAATCAATTATCTTTGTTTGTTTAATTGTAGAATTGTCACACCGCTATTATGTACACAAGTATGTATAAAAAAATATGTGAATATGCATGTAAAGCACCAGTAATCAACGATATCAATAATATCAGTCAAGTGTTATTAATAACATGAATAGTGCAACAACAATAAAAAAACATTTAGTGGATGAACAGTATATGCATGTCAATAAAGCATGTAGTATTTATTTAGGCAGTTATATGTACATATGAAAACTGTGTGTGTGGTTTTACTGTAAACCTAACTATAAGAGCATTGATGTCACTCATAGTAATGAAGACATTTGAGGGAGCTACATTTGGGATATTGCACACATGGATTGTACAAAGACTTGTGATATGTAACCAACACTGGTAATGACTGTGGTCCTAACTGTATGTGCAGGGTTCTATTAAACATGTTTGCTTCCATGCCTTGCCTCTAAATGCTCATAATTAGTTTTATTAGTCGCAGTTGTGCCTCTCCTGCGATGAAAAGGGGGAAAAAAAAAAATAAACTACAGGTGATGTAGCTGCTGTCCGGGGGGAGGAGCCTATCTGATTCTGACTTACCTGCAGACAGGTGAGAGGAGCCCATATAACTGAAGAGATGAGAGATGAAGCCACATCCACCAGCAGCAGCTGTTCAGGTGAGTTCCTGCTTGTTTGTGTCCCTGTGTTATTTCATTTGCGAAAGGTTAGGATGCTCGACAGATTAGTGCAGTCAGATATCTGCCAGGTGAGAGTTCAAAATAAATTCTGCCAAAAGAAGAAGGGGAAATGCTAAGAAAGTGCGTCTTTATTATTTTCATGTGTGGTGGCATCTGTAGTCTGTTTTTAACATTGCTAGAATATCCGTGCTTCAGTCTCAGTT
This sequence comes from Bovichtus variegatus, assembly GCA_943593645.1. Taxonomy (NCBI): domain Eukaryota; kingdom Metazoa; phylum Chordata; class Actinopteri; order Perciformes; family Bovichtidae; genus Bovichtus; species Bovichtus variegatus. Next base: position 14,042,793 of record CALSCE010009506.1, on the reverse strand, counting down.
AATTAACATGCTTTGCATTTGGCATTCAAAGGTTTTTAATTAGCTCCCCGATCGCAGCGGGAGTGAATGATTAACGGAAATCATCGAGACTAATTTAGGCAATGTGGCGCCGCATCATTCAGGAAAGTGATGTAGCACTTCGGGCTCTCTCACCGTAGTTTGAGAGTGAGTTATTCACACACTCAGACGGCTGTGGAGCAGCCCTGCATTATTAACAGCAGCTCGTCTCTCCTCATAATGAAAAGAACCATCAGACATTCAAATGATGAAACATGACCGACAGTTAATCCAGGCATCAGATAGTTTATCTGAAAAGGTAACGCAAGCCACAGTGCAAAATCTATTCTGTGTGCAAGCTGCCCTGCAGGAGGTCTGTCCTTTGTCCTCCACTGGCTCATGGAGGGTGGAAGTGAAAGGACTCAGCCCCCCCCCCCCAGCAGCTTCTCATGTGTCCGGTAGTGAAGGGCAGGTGTAAGGTTAGATGTTGGAACCGTTTTAACTCACTGCATTTCCTGACCCTCCTCCACCCTCCTCCACCCTGCTTTTCATTTGGCTTTAAGCTGAGTGTCAGCTTCACACAGACATCAAACCAAACTTTAGAGAAACCAAAATGTGGTCAATTTCTTTGGTTCATGATTTAATTTGTATTAATTAATAAATTAAATGCATATTTTTCAGCTTTTTTTTTGTTATGTTCTGAAGGGACGTTTTATTCAGTTCCCTTTATTATGTAGCTGCGGTTACCCATCACAATCAGCAGATTGATGTCCTCCCACAGGACAAAACACGCTTCATAAGTGTACTTCAATGCAGATACTGGATCCACTCGTCCTAACCTCTTATTGAAGTTATTATTAAAATGGCTCTCATGTGGACTTAATTATGACACTAGTACACAATCAAAATGGGTTTTTTTTTTGCTGAAAGGCAACAAAGACGACTTTGAGCTGAAGCCTCTCCTCCTCTCCCTGACTCTGAGCTGAGATGTGTTGTAATGCCTCTAATGTTTATGTAAAAATGTTTTTAATATAGGCTAAAGAAGTTAAGAGTCCATAAGCTGGTGCAACATGGAGTGTTGTGTTTACAGACATGTTCTGAGTCGGGACTCGTGTAAAAGTACAGAAGTGTTGTCAACAAAATACTCCTAATGCAGGCAAAAAGTCCACAGTGCTATAAATTGATATAATGTAAAGCTAAACTACTTCTTGGCCAAACACAGTGACTTCCTCTTGATTTGGTGTATTGGCTGTATAATTATTAGGGAATTGCACTACAGAAATGTCAAACTAGTTTTAAGCTAATTTAGAAACTGTTTCTCCATAAGTTGATTTTTCAACTGTAAAATGTCCCACTTATTTATTCATTTTCCTTCAAGCTCCCAAATATCACCATCAGGCTCTAAAATGCCGTATTGTTCTAGCTATTCTCTGGAAAGAACAAGGTGTGTCCCTGTCTTTATGCTACGCTAAGCTAACTGGCTGGAGCTTCATCCTTGCTATCAATCTTCTCACCTAACTCACTGCAGAGCTTTTACTTTTTAGAGGAATAGTGGAAATATGCTTACTTGCTTTCTTGCAATTTTGAGGACATTTATAAAAAAAAAAAAAAAAAGTTTTGAATCAGCAAAAGCGATCTAAATGAAATGCCATTTTCCTTATGACTTTTAACGAGTTGATAATACAATTGTGGGGTTTTAACAGTAACTCTATTGATTTTGTCCTTGCAGGCATTAATTGTACAACTGAAAAAAAACAAAGAGAAGAACTGAAACATGTGTTCCCAACTGGCAACCGCTATCGTGGGCCTCATTAAAGTGTTCCACTCCTATTCTGGAAAAGAAGGTGACAAGTACAAGCTGAGCAAAGCGGAGATGAAGAGCCTGTTACAGGGGGAACTCGGTGAATTCTTGAAGGTGAGTATTGAGTTTAACCAAAAGTTTTGTCACCTCACAATAGAATTCAATGTGCAACACCAATGATATACCAGTAATGTACTGCAATATCATCTGGAACTCATTTATTCAGCTTCTGGATTTGATAAAAGTTGTCAAACAACCACGGAGCATTTCTTTTAGTCAACAGAATAAACTTTTTATAGTACAGAACAGACCAGTTAAATCAATTTGAAATGAGGAAATGAAGTCATTATAAAACCAATGTTGGTTGCACATATTAGCCGATCGGGGGAAAGACGTGTGTTTCCCATTGTGTGCTGAGGACTTGCGGTTGGTTAAGAGCGGAAACTTGACTGCTGCCTTGATCTTGTGCTGACGGCAGATTCATGATTTAATACAGCGTGGTCATGTCATATTTCCAAACTTTATAAATTGACAAGGACCAAATGCACCATTGATTGTACGACCTGCAATGGGTTGTGGGATATCTTCTTTCATCAGGCCCCAAAAAAGAGAGTTCCTGTCCATAAGGTTTTATAGCGTGCCATAAATGTTGCCCGACTACTCATGAACTTCGTTCGTACCCAAGAGAAAATGTAATGTAATGAAAAGAGAACGGGAAAAAATTGAAGAACTAATCCTTCACCAGCAGTTCTGGCGTGAGGCCCATTCTCCGGCTCTCGTGAACATATTACATTACTATTATGGTGTGTAGCATTTTTTTTAGGGAAGCGCTATAGTGGCTGGATATCTTAACAGATAACTTAACAGATTCTTAAGGATTGGAAGTCTCTCTGGTTTTGAATTTTCTTCATCAGAACTTTCTTCTTTCTGTTTTTAGGAAAGCAAGGACCCCATGGTGTACGATAACATAATGAGCGACCTGGACGAAAACAAGGATGGCCAAGTGGACTTCCAGGAGTTTGTCCTTCTGATTGTTGAACTGACTATTTCCAGCAATGAATTCTTCATAGACTACGAGAAGAGCAAATGAAAAGCAAGGAGGACCCTGGTTCTACGAAAGTCTGATATTTCACATTCAATCAATAATCCTTTCTTTACATAATTTATATACAACATACTAACGCTATTAGTCGTTTTAGGGACGTAGATGTTTGAATCATTCGTCACAGCATAGCGTTGTGATCGTCCATTATTATTTTCTTTTTGTCCCTGAAAAGTCTTCCACCTTAATAAAGATGTCATCCCGTTTCCACATGTCTCCTTATTTAAAGAAGCAAGCTGGACGGCTTAATAATGTCTTAAAAAAAAAAACATTTTAAAGACGCACACTACAGCAATCTCTTCCCTCGAGCCAGATTGAATTTGCAACTTTTTGAAGTCAAGACTTCACTCAGCATTTTAAGTGAATGAATTAATTCCGATGTGCTGTAAACCTGAGCAATATAAGACCTTTTCATCAGTTTACTGGCAACCTTGAGCACCACCCAGTGTCTGCCGGGGGTCATGTCAGCCAGCTGTCAAGGCCCTGACGTCATCCCTTCCTCCCCGTCCATCGTTGCACTGCTCATCATGCAGCTCCGCTTCGGTTTTATTCTGAAAGGAAAACAGCGGCGCATTAAATGATGCGGTCCTGAAAGGCTCTGCGACGCTCTTTGATTCTTCAGAAACTGGCTGTGCATTTCAGAGAGATAATATTGTAAAGTCACCTTGACTGGCAGATGAGACGGACGTATAGTGAAGCAACGCACTGCAGGCAACAGAAGCTTTTATGCATTTATGAGAACATTTGCAAACCAATTTGAATTCCTCCATGAATCTCTCTCATCTCCGCAGATTGGGTTGCATTACATTTATACACCAGGTACTAAATGACTCCTGGTTTGACCTTTTTTTCCAGAGTGATTCAATGATGCATTTCCTGTGAAATGAGATGCTTACTGATCAGAAGAAGAAAAAAAAAAGATTGAGCTGCCTGTGAATTATGTTGATTGTAATTCATTTCTATATAAAAACACATACACTCAGCTATCACCGGCTCACCTTAAATGAGAAATGTGCACAGACTATTAAAGCACAGGACTTTGTCTCGGAATGTCCCACGTTACGTATGTTTACAGATGATACGATTTCACACATTCAAAAATTCAACTTTCAGCATGAGGACAGCACTAAATGATTTTTTTTCAGTATTGATTAATGTAACATTTTTATTAAAAGAATACACACGTCAGAAATCATGTCAAATGTCTGTCAAATTGCTCATTTAGCCTGCCCAGCAGCAAACAAAACAAGTCTGCAAACTAGTTCAATCTCTATACAATACAAGTAAATGCTAGTAGATTCTGGAAAATATGAGGTGCGTTATCTGAAGATATTTAAAGAGAAATGTCTACATTTGAGAGCTCTTTGCTGAACACTGAAAGCTTGTATGCTACCAATCAAAAGTGAAAGTGAGGATGTCGACATTTCACTCAAAAAACATCAAACAGATTACAGCACAGTCATCCAGATTAATAAAATGCACATCTCGCAGCTCAGACATGTGACAGGCTGGAAGAGCCAGACGGAGATGACTTTACGCAAATAAAGCATTTCAGGGTAAATTGTCCGACAGACATGTATTTGCAGAGACTGGCACATACATGTCCCAAATGATGTTCTTAAGCTCCTTAGTATAAAGCCAACAGAAAGGATTATTCTGATGTTTACATGAGTATGACCATTTTATATTGCGAAATGTTCTGGTGGATTCAAATGTCAAAAGTTAAAAGAAATAGTTTGTAGTTTGCACAGTAAACTCTGGTATGCACGTTATAACACAATTTTCCATTTGTCCGAAAGACATCCTCTCAATATCTCAATGTTCTAATACCGTCGAGCTGCGCCGCTCAATAAACTCTTAAATGCCTTAAAACTTCCCCCAAAAGACTTCACTCAGCAGGTTTACATGCTCAGGAGGACATCATTTATCATTTTCCAACCCTGGGTCTGAGTCATGCCTCCCAGTCCAACATCCTGCTCACCCAGCAGCTGTGCTCCTTCTGCTCTGTGCTGACGTGAAAATGCTGCAGGTGCCTCCAGAAGCTCCGAGACATCAGCTTTCATTCATCAGACGCACTATGGCTGTTCATTTTAGAGACAGAATACTGGTAAGGTCACCTTGACTTGCAGATAAAACAGACATTTATTGAAGCACACTGTAGGCAACAGAGAGTCTTTTGCGATTATGAGAGCATTTGCTAATCGTTTGAGTTTGTCAAAACCCATACTTTTTTTTGTTTAGTTTCAGTTTATTAGACTTTGTGCAAAAGGCTTTATGCACCTTTCTTTGTTTCCCCACATATGCAGCAGTACTCCCCACCTAAACAGACTTTGATGTGTAAAATCACGTTGAAGAATTGAACCAACAGCCAAAAAAGCAAAAAATTAAAAGGGTGAAAAGAGAGATAAAAAGAGACTGACTATATAGTGAAATCCACATAATAAAAGATGTAAAATATGCAGAAAGCCAGACAAAACAATAGGTTTTAAGGTCCTTTTTAAATTCTTGCACTGGTTTGCACAACTCCTTCAAGAACAGAGAGGTCTGACCACGCAATGCCTTGTAAGTCAAGATTAAGTCCTATGTGACGGGATCCAATGGAGATAAGCTCAAATGTGCACGATGTATGATCTACATTTCGTTTTTCATTCCATCCTTATTTACAAAAGAGGTCGTCCAATGAGAGCAGTTCACTCGCAAAGGGATGTACACGGGATGATAAAAGTGTCCAACATTTAGAGAAACATTAACCCACAAAATACAGATGAAAGATTAGGATAACGAAGAAAAATGCTACAAATGGGCATCATACCAAGAATTTAATCAAATATAAAGAAAAAAAAACAACATGGGATTAAAAGGCCAAGTTAACTCAGATCAGTCCATTGCAGGTACAGGCGTTTCCATATACTGTGTACTGCAAGATTGATATGCTATTTTCTTTGAAGTGCTTTATAAATATATACTAAAGGAGGGCAGGCAGTTGGTGTCCTTGTTACTGCTCAAATTCCCTTCGAACAGGCAGAGGGCCACCCTCCTGTACAAGTCACAGTGTTGAGTCTGAAGCCATCTGCCACATGAATCTCAGATCGCTACAAAACATCTAAAAGGTTCAAGTGTAGATGCTGGCACATATTGTAACTATTGAGATATTGGGTTTCATTATCTCTCTTAAGAATGAGACGCACATGAGAGAGAAATGTTCAAATCCGAACGCTTTCATCAGAGACTCTACTGGCAAATATCTAAGTAGACAAATTCCCAGCAGGCAGAGGTGGAATTGAAACATCATAGCCGCACATCCTTCGTCTTCATTACCACACACGGCGAAGTAGCATTTAAGGTTAAAGCCCTTGAAAGGATTGCGCACAATGCAGTCTGGGGAAACTCGATACGGGCTCTTACAAAGTCGCCTTCAATTATGCAACAGCGGCTTGTCTGACAGCCATTTATGCAGAAACTCTTCAGAAACACCTGCTCTGGTGGCATGATACTGCAGCCGGAAGCAAAGGCTCAAGATGGAGAGAGGATGCAACACAGTGTGGAAGGTCGGGGGCCAGAACAAGCATTCAGCAGCTTCATGACCTCAACATCTTAACATCAGCAGGTGACATTGTGAGCGTTGTACCATTTGGATGTTAGCATTTAGCTAAAAGCACCGCTGTGCTTAAACACAGCCAGAGCCGCCCACAACCATGAGTCAAAACCATGAGTCAAAACCATGAGTCAAAACCATGAGTCAAAACCTTTCCAACAGTACTTCTGAGAACCCCTTGTGTTGGCCATAAGGCTGCTTTAATTTATGGCAAATGAAGGAAAAAAATGTTGTATAACTGCTATAATATTTCCACTTTTGTTAGTTTATTGTTGAAGAGTTGCTTGCTCCAAGTCCAGAAGATAATTTCAAAGGATATGTTTCCTGGAGGGGAGGAAAGACAAACTTAGAAGAGAAAATAGATTAATTATTTCGATGGGTAGAGGCGGTTTGCATCTTCTGAAAGCTGGGAACCTGAAGCTTAATTTCAGCAAGTTGTTCTAGTCATAAATCAGAACTAAAAAGTAATACATATAAATAAACTGTGAATGTAATGGAATCATCTTTCAAATATTCAAGTGTTTTTATCATTAAAAAAACCCACTGGAGACCATCTTGCGATAGGATCACACCAGCCACCAACTACCCAGGTAAAGGAGGGGGGGCAATGGCTCCTTCCACCCTCCAGACCCCCGCACTTCCAGGGGCCCCTTGCTCGGACCAAACCCATCTTTGAACGCAGCCTTCATTTTGATCTCAGCTACTCCCCAGTAAAGTTTCCTGACTGTGTCGTGCATGGCTGTGACACGATCTCGCTGACAAAACCTAAACAGAAACAGAAACGGCTGGCAAGAACGTCCTCTGTGGTATTTCCTGCGACAACAAGTGTGTGCAGATCCAGATGTTTCGCAATCAATGACACACACACACACACACAGACTCACAAGGTGAAAACAATCCCAGCCACATGCCGTCACAGCTGGTAAAAACTCTCATTCTGGCATTCTCAATGGTGTACAGCTCTAATTGGACATAGCATGCAGTTCAGCGTCTGACCAGCAGATGGAGACACAGACTTCATGATGAAACCCTTAACGTTAGCCGTCATTGTTTCAGGTGAGTGTGGTTCCTAAAATGAACTTCAGGCTTTGTCCTTCTACATATTGATGCATTTTCATGGCTTATATGTATATGGAATTTCACGTGTTTAATGTATCTTGCGAAACAGACAGGAGACAAAGCAGTTTTCTCTTCAAAGGTTTTTACTTTGCAACCAAAAATACGGCAAAACACTCTATAAACTGAGGACAAGCCAAGACAAAAACCTCTGGCAGGAACTCTGTGGCCAAGTCATTACAGTCAACAGAGACTGCAGGAGAGAAGGGTCAGTTATACTCCCACACACTGACGGGCTGAGTGAGTGCTGATTGCAGGCAGCTGCAAAGACTCAGCTCTCAGGCAAGGAGGCAGGTAGGGACCTCTGGTGGAACTGAAAGATAGCACAGGGATTATAACAGCATGAGAAAACCTTTCTATCAGTGTGACAGCATATTTCTCAAGCATGAAAGGACGACATATTTTCTATTTGACTGTGTTTTCTTTGTCTTCCTTGTGCAGATTCAGTCCATCTTGTAATTTGGCCGTCATTTTGCTTTCCGAATAAATATAAATACATGTGAATCTGATAGCCTTGCAAGCATCGGAGTTGTTGTTTTTGGGGAGATGTTCCTCCATAAAACTGATACACTCAACATTTTTTACCCCTGATGATATTGAACCTCTCCCCTACCTGGCTCTTAGCTCCATGACGTGCTTGCTTATCGATGTTGTGTTTCTGTATGTCCAAACTGTATCGTAATGAGAAGTGTTTTGAAAGCGTCTCTCCCCTCCACTCACTGTTTGTGTCACGCATCATTAAGTTGGCCATAGCTGGCATCATGTACAGCCCTAGTCAAACATGACCTTGCCGTATGTTAGCAGGCTGGTGGTGTGCTTGTGACGGAGATGGGCAGGAAATGTGCTTTATGTATCTTATTAACAGTGAGAGTCACCGAGAGATTCAATATCCTGACCGCATGTTTGGAGCGGCAGTTGTTTGAAATGTTTACACACGCATGCATGAATGTGTGTTCTATGACATCACGGTGTAATAAAGCTGTATTTAAAGAGTCCTATTTATGTGAAACCAACCTTGTGGCTAATTACCTACACACATTATTTACATTTTGTTCCTGGAGATGCTCTTCAAAGATATGAATTTCGACTGGAAAATGTGAGAACAGAGCTACCTGTATACTCTGCTAGCTTTTAAAAAGCCCAACACTTAATGTTTTGAATATACTCCTCTGTAACATGGGACTGATAAAAGGGAAAGTTCAGAGAAAGACTAAATTCATTGTAACGAGTGGAGGGTTTTTAAACCAAACTAATTGGAAAATTACTTTGTGGAGTGGCCCATTTCACTTTTATGGTAATGCATTTGTGTACAAATGCCTTTTTATATGTTTGCATGAAGCCCGTGTAGGAGAGCAGCGTGTGTGTCTACATGAGTACTGATCCAGTTAGCCATTAACAGACGGGTCATCTTGTATTACCTTCCTTCTTTTGTTTGAACTGAAGTAAAACCTTCTTCTGTGGTTTTTACTGCATCCTCCCATTTTGGGTTTCCCAATTCCCTGGATCATGTGTTCCCACTGGAGTTACTCACTGTTTACTCGGGAGAAATGATCGTCATACTGATTTAATGCAAGGCTCAAACAGGCTGTAAGCTTGATTTTTTTATAAAAAAAACAACACAGTCTTAAATCAGTGATTTTTTGTTATGGGACAAATTTTTAGCAAGTGATTTATTTTTCCAGTAAAAGTTAATCTCAGGTCCAAAACAAACCCATGAAATTCCACACGCAAAATATTAATGATCCATGAATAGAGAACCAGTCCCAAGGTCAATTAAACCTGATCGAAAAAGGCGAACAAACACTTAGTTAGAGAGAAAAAAGAGCAGCAATACATGTCATCTTTCATGCACTTCGAATGGACATGACACCACGTTATCAGAGTTGATGGCGTGTCCACTCAGGTAGTAGACATGTTGATGCACAGAGTTGAGACCTAAGGCAACACAAAGGAATCCAACACAGACCAGGTTACACTGAATATGATTTGGACCTCGCCCGTTTGAGGTAATTGGTTAAATCTTGGTTACTTGGAACTGTGAGCACCTGTGAAGACTCTTGTTGTCCTGTTTCCAAGATGGAAAGTCAGTGGATCACCAAAGTCATCAGGATTCATGGTCGAAATTCATGATATTGCATGTAATATTCATGATATTGCATGTAATATTCATGATATTGCATGTAATATTCATGATATTGCATGTAATATTTATGATATTGCATGTAATATTTATTGAAATCCCTAGATCAATGCTGCAAGCTTAGCCAAAAAACGACTTGATAAAGGTTAGGGGAATATCATGGTTAAAATGGTCATGGTTAAAAGAAACCAACATTGACTGTTTGTAAAAAAAAAAAAAACGGTATTTGTGAACAGTGGTCACATGCTTTGAGGACCCAAACATCTATCTCTCAATCTCCTTCCCAAGCGACAATGGATGTTGATGACATGGAAATTTAGCAGCAAAAAACATGGATTTAAGAAGAAAAAGTAATGATCGTAACAATAGTGAGAGTAATCATACATCCTATCAGAGAAAATGCTTAAATGAAACACCTGATAATACACCTTACAACAAATGGATCATTTTAAAATAATAAAAAGGTAGAAACTGTGACGCATCGGTTCTGTTCCTCGTTATCAGACGATACTTAAAGTTTACTGCTTGGAGTGAAAGAGAGTTATCAGTGCATCCCTTCTGTTTGCATAGTTTCTCCGGTGAAAGATGGACCTGGACAAGCAGCGATAGGACTCAGGTCAATGTTTACCTCTCACCTTTCTTAACGAACTGGGAGTTTGCCCTTCGCCCAGACAGAAAGCCGACAGATCGGTTACAACATTGATAAAGTGAGAGCTGTGGGAGCCGAATCGCATAAACAGAAGACGGCGATGACGTTACATTCAACTCTACAGCAGACGGAGATCGGGCTGAAGTGAGGAACGTCTATGATGAACTTTAAAAGACTGATTGTTGCCTTGTCGACTATTAACCCTTTTCAGAAAAGTTCTCGTCTTTCTTTTTGGCCTCTGTTTTCACTATGTTTCCAGACAGCCACCAAGTTTTTGAGGCTATTATAACCTTTGTGAAGATCTGTCGTCGCCATGACCGCTGCCCGATCTTCCCCTTTAGGTCAGAGGTCACCGGGCACATCAGCTCCCCCACCACATAGCCATGGCCCCTTCCTTGGTCTATCCTTCATCACATCTCTCTTTCTGTATCATAGAGGTTTTAAGAAAAGTTGCTTTCTGGACCTTCCGAATGTTTTTCTGGCCCGAGGCAGGAGATACAGCTAATCCCAAATATGGGCATTTATTTGCAAATATTAATATTCATGTCACAAACGCAGCAGCAAGGCCAACTGCCATGACCAATTCCCCCCTTTTTTCTAGCATAAGAGCAGCCTTTTATAGGCCCCACCCTTAGGTGCTACCAAAATCCAGGGGTGCAACACTCAGACCACTTCCACCTAAACAATCTGAAGTCCAACATAAATACGGAAAGATCGCAGGAGCTCCGCTAACCAAACCATACTGTTTCCACGGCCGATCCCTCCACCGCATCTGGAACAAACATGATGTAATTGCCTTAAAACAATAAATCATTCGATGAAAGGATTTTAAACGTATCACTTGCTTGTCTCATTGTTACTCATCATGTGCACTTAATGTCCTATGCAAACATATTCCAATGCCTGTCTGTACACAGCCGAATAATAAGAATGCAAAACGAAATGCTTCACCAATAATGAAGCGCTACACACCCCCGTTACACAACGCTACAGTACCAGTAACATAATGCCATGCCATTCATACCAAATGCACTAACATATTTTTTACATCAGTGGTGTATGACTCGGTGAGCCCGTACATATATGCGAGTGTGCGTGACAAACCCCCAGCCCGGCCCGGCCCCGTTCAGCAGTCAGGACAAAGGCACGCCGTCCCGCAGCAGACAGGGAGTCTGCAGGCAGAGTGAACACACAGATAAATTATGTTGACTAATGGCTCATCAAACTGTCACACAGAGCCCAGACAATGCACGCAGCACTGTGCAAGAGAAGAAGAAGAAGAAGAAGAAGAAGAAGAAGAAGAAGAAGAAATAGAAGAAGAAGAAGAAACAGAGAAGCTATACTTAAAGTGTCAGATATGGGACGTCACTCAAGATTGCTCAACGAGGTGCATGACCTGTACAGGCTGTCCCGACGGAGTGATTAATGTGTGTGTGTGTGTGTGTGTGTGTGTGTGTGTGTGTGTGTGTGTGTGAAAGCCTGATGAAAAGCTCATAAAATAACTAGACGAAGATGATTAGAAGCATACTGGATTTTAAATACTTTTCATTTTTCATTTTTTTATTTAACTACGGAGGCCACAGTTGGTAGACCGTCCCTGGAGCAGTTAGAGGTTGAACACCTTGCTCAAGGGCAAAATGGACATAATGTCAGTCATGTCACCATATGTCACTGAAAGGACATTTTGAAGGCTAAAATTTGATTTCACAGCTAACTGTCGTCTTTTAAAGTTGTTTGGTACCATCATATCCTTACATGGACTGGGGGAGGGACCTGGGTTGAGCTGGACTGTGATAGGCTAAGAGACCTAACAGCCTTTAAAGGGACAGTTCATCCATAGGTAAACCTGTTTACCTTTTTATCAATGTAGATTGTTTTGGTGTGAGTTTCCCAGTGTTGGAGATATCATGTCATAGAGTTCTCTGCCTTCTCTTGAATATAATGGTACTTAGTTGTACGTGAACGTCATTTTAGGAGACCAGGCTGAAAAAAAGATGTTTCATCTGATCTGGATAGTTTATGTTTAAAATGACAATTAAACTTGAATTTAATATTTCCAGAGAGAAGTTGGGACTTTTTAAGTGTTTGTCAAACTTTGACTTTGGTCCACAGAGAGATATCTCAACAACAGATCGCCAGATTGCCTAAAGTACATACACTGTAGATTGCAATGGAATTTGCTTTGAATAGACACACTCCCCAGAACAAAATCTACAGATTTGCATGTTCCTAGACCTTTCAAAATGTCTCTTTATACACCAAATTTACTGGAAAGAGATGCTCCCAAGAGAAATAAGTGTTTCCTCCTGCAAAGGGGATGAGCATTTGAATGGCTGAACATACATACTGTACATTGTGTAGTTTTACTTTCATGGAATGTGCTTACTTCTGTTCTCCTCCAACAGTAAGTGTGGATGGATCTTCACTGACACTTGAGTCAATACTCGTTCCAGGGAACTTCCTAATTGCCGGAACATTTGTGTTTGTGTGTCTTTGTAGGATGAAGGACAGAAAGAGAAAGTTTAAAACTAAGTTGCATACTGTAAATATGTGTGCGTGTGCGGTTAGAGGTTTCCTTGGTGTAAACAAGGCAAATATAAACTGTTTATATCTCTTTTCATGCGAGTAATGACCGACTACAAGCAGACTGACCTTCTGAATCTGCGTTACAAAGACTCTCTTATACTAAATCTGCCTTGATTTCCTGTTTTGACCAGAACAGAAATCTAAGAATCAGAATCAGAAAACCTTTATTCGTCCCACAGCGGAGACATTTACAAGTAAGGAAACAGAATCAAAAGTCCTGAGTAGGTGTTTGGTAGGTGACCAGTGATAGCAGCATGTTTCCAAATATATACTGTAACTTTTTCTTATACAAAGCCCTAAAAAATCCAGGTTCCTTCTCTAAAAGAACCCATTTTACTTTGGTCCTCAGTGAGTCTTTAGTAGATAATGAGACAGTGAACTACCGTCTGCTGCTGTCGGCCTTCGTCCATCAATTGTAACCGCTGTGAGTCCCAGCTGACTGCTGTCTTTGTGCTCCCGCGAAGGACAAAACTAAACCTTTTGTTCCCCTGCAGGGATTGTTCAGTACTCAAAAGAGAGATTTGAGATGTAAACATTAACAAACACCTGAATAGTGTAAAATGGTTCCGTTCACTCTGGCGCTGAACCGATGGAGCGTCACATTTTCTGTCATCATTGTGACCGGTCAGTGCAACTCCCTTTCAGGGCAGAGTAAGGACAGTAATACCCCTGGGGGCATAGTTTGTGTGTGTGTGTGTGTGTGTGTGTGTGTGTGTGTGTGTGTGTGTGT
>CALSCE010009506.1:14014704-14029067 GCA_943593645.1 Bovichtus variegatus | reverse complement strand
GTGTGTGTGTGTGTGTGTGTGTGTGTGTGTGTGTGTGTGTGTGTGTGAGATAGAGATGGTTTTGGGGGTTGTTTAAAGACTGATGGTAGCTGTCAACCCTCTTCGGCCCTCGCAACCCCTGGCAGTCTTGTGTCGGTTATAACCCTCACACACACTCTGTGTGTATGCATGTGTATGTGTGTATTATCAGGAACGGAGAGCATCCTAATGAAGGACTTTTGACCCCCAGAAAGGGGATCCGGGCCGAGGAAGTTGAGAAGAGAGGTGAAGAGGGGAGGTGGAGGGTAAGGGGACGCCCGGCGCCACATTATGCCTCCTGTCCATCAAACAGACACCCCCAGCTGCCTCACCCCTGGGCGGAACACATCCACTGAAAGTGAGTACCATTCAACATCAACGGGTCCACAATGACGAGACAAAAAAACACTGCACTGACACACAACTTCGAGAGGATCTCAGAGGTCAAAGGGGTGAGAAGATCCAGAAGTGGTTAGTGTCGGTTAAAAATGACATTGTTTCACAATTGTGTAAATTTGATTTCAAAGTCGATTGGGACACAAGGGTGGGGTGGATTACGTCAAAGAGGCAGGTGTGAGTTTACGTTTGCTTGCTGTAAATTGCCGTTAAGGGTTGTACAGCAGGCAAACAAATTCATTTTCTTTTTTTCTAATTTCAAAATAACAACAAGAGAGAACAATACCATTGTCCTCTGATAGCAAAGAGAAGTTTCCAATGGGACACGACAATGCAAATACAGGATCATATGTATATATGGGCCAAAGGCCCTCAGGTACAGTATTAGGTGCACCTTGCTAAAATGAATGCAGTCAAATGCAACAGCTCTGCAATGATGATATCCTCATATATCATTTCTTTGCGTTGATTATACTTCTAGGTCATTTCGGAGGCTGTTGTTTGTGGTGCTGTTGAACTGTATAACATTTGAGTGAGAGTGTTTCTCCTATTGAGTCTACACATTTCAAGTCAAGAGTAAACACATTAAGCCCCACATATACACACTTCCATGATGAGAGTAGCAAGTAGCAAAAATGAAAACAATACAAATCAGAAAAGAAAGTTTCAAAAAATAAGGTAACTGGATTGAAAAGGTATACTGCAATGTTGCTAACATATACTGTATGGCTCATCCAAAGTTGAATTGGAAATGATGCTCTTCCTCCGGCTCCCCTGCATGCAAAGAGCTTCCAAAGCAGAGGATGTTACTGTGTGGTCAGAGCAAAGCTACGGGCAGAGAAGGTGAAAGAGTACGTAGTACTTGTGGAGGAATGAATAGGTTTTGTGCTCTGGGTGCTCTGACAGTCAGGTTTTGAGCCTTGTTTGAAAAAAAACCTGCAGAGAGTTCAACTTTTAAGACAGCAGGGCTGCAAGAAGAATACACACGCTCACAGAAAACCCAGGAACCTGTGATTGGCCGAAGCCAAGTACAAGCCCCGCCCCCCGTCCTGACCCCTGGGTCGGGGTTTTTAATGCAGCTTCAGCGGGGTCAAGGCAGGGTCGCCGCAAAAAAACCTAATGACTTCCTCCCAACAAAGACGTGATGTATGAGTGCTGTGATTGGCCCCTGAGATGACCAGCAGGTAACCCCGCTACCAGGAGAGAGAGAGAGAGAGACAGAAAACCTTTATATTCTCACAACCCAAATGTATTAGCAGTATAACTAATCAAATTAAATATATACTATATATGCTCAGACTGGTGTAATGTTTACGATGTATTGGAGTGAAACAACGCCCTCAGTCTCTGGAATGACCTGAACCCCAATTTACAACAAGGCTAACACTAGCTTAACCAGATTTCGTTTCACACTCGTATTTCTTAAAAGTAATGATTCACGCTCAAGACATCTGACCTTGTCAGCTTGGAGTCCTGCGTGCAGAGAGATTCTGCATCAGCCACAACGTTTAGTGAGTCTGTAGCTGGACTCAGAGAAAGTCCTCTTTCCCGTTCAGCAAAAAATGACCCTTTGGGGTGAAAGAGAGAACAACATTAAAGTAACAAACATTGAACATTTGACTTTAAGTACCAGAGGAGAAACCCCTTTAGATGTTCGGATTGGTCTGTGATTATGACCTAACACGAGGAAAAAGTGCGATGAAAAAGGAGAATAACAGCGTGAGAAGAAAACGAGAAAGAGAGAATATTAACTCAAGGTCAGAGGATAGATGAGGGAGACAGAAGCGGAGCAGCATCCCGTCAGAACATGCAGCAGAGAGCAGCCACCACTGGATGATAATTCAGTGCAGCCGTGAGCTCCAGGCTGCTTCCTGTGACCGCTGTGGTGGCTTCAGGAGAGGACGTGCGTGTGTGTGTGTGTGTGTGTGTATAAGGGGGCGGGGGGTCATTTGAACAGAATACTTGGAAACTCTGATTCATTCAGATTGCGTTGAGTTCTAGTTACCTTGGACTGGTTTTACTGGAAGGATTACACAGCACCATAAAACCCCCCCCCCCCATACTTCTCACCCAGTTCCATGTTCACTTCAGGCAACATGCAGCTGGAGACAAACACAGGTTATGAGAGAGAAGAGCTCATCATTGCAGATTTGGATCTGGAGAATTAAAATGTGGATTTGAGTTTACACTGCAGGTCTTGACAGATAGATCTGATTTTTTTGGTTTGGATTATTATTTTTTTGGCAACAACCAAATGTGAAGCGAACTTTAGGTGGGCACCACTTTGTCCTGGATGGCTTGAGCTGAGGTTACAACACAACTGCGTTAGTTAAACATGTTTCCCCTCCAAAATGGATGTTCGGGGTGAAAATGTCAAGTCGAACCGGATGGTGTCCCCAGTACTGTTGCACCAGTTTGCTTTCTTTTTCGCTCTCGCTCCTATTCACTCACACACTTGTGGCTTACTGTCTCTCTGCAGGCCGTAAAGTCATGACACGACAAAAAGAAACTGAATACAAGAAGGTCAACACGACCCGCTACTGTCAGCACAGACAGAGGGTCACGTATCTGTAGCCACTGCCACAAAGACTTCACATTTCCTCTACACAGGTACAAAATCTGAAAACATTTGAACAAATTATTAAGAGTTTCTGTTCAGAAATCGACCTACGTCACTTCTTCAATGTCATATTTAATGAAGTATGTGTGAACTAAACACCTGAGGAGCTTCTGACAGTCAGGCTGGGTGTACAGATCATACGCACACAACAGAAAGAATGATTATTATCTTCAAAGTTCACTCTTCGTAATTCCTTTCCTAGAAAGCCAAGAACAGGACAGAAGACCTTTTTCACAGCTCACATTTTTGGCACGTCATGAAGGGCAAAGAGCACAGGTGTAAATAATGGTAATTTGGCATATGCAGTTCCAGAGTCATGGTACATGCTAGTTCATTAGCATGGCTAATGAGGACACTAATGGAACTGAGCCACCGTTACTCTGTTGTTACTCACGTGTGTGTTCCCTGCTGCGACTACACAAATGTCTGTCGTGAAAAAAGTCATTAAATTCTAATTAAAATTCAAATTGAGAGAGCAGGCGCCAGAGCAATCCAGGCGTGACCACAAGGTGGCGACACACAGCCAGAAACACTCTCACACACACACACACACACACACACACACACACACTCACAGTTCCCTGTGAAATTAATGAGTTGTTCATCCGCTGCATCTTTTAAAGTTCTTCTTTCTTTAAACTTCTTTTATTATTTTGTGTCTTCTGCTTGTATTATGTCACATTTATCTATTTGCTTATACATCCATTTGTTTTCACTTTTTAAGAAACAAAAACGTTCTGGCTATGGTCAGCATTTGTTGTTTTTAAATAAGAAATACTGACTTTGATATTACTACAGAGTATTACTATAGTATAAGAAAAATATTAAAATACATTTATATAGAAGATTAATGACTCATTTACAGTTTTCATTGCGCCTGTTGCTTACAGTAATATCTGTAAATATGAAATACTACTTAATACAAATATAAAAATTGCTCGGCTATTTTTGTTTTCATGTATGCAACATGTCTTTTCATATATTTGTAATAAAGTCTATTGAGAGACTTAATAGGTACAGTTGGGGCAGCTGTGAGAAAGAGAAGAAGGTAAGAAGCAACAATAAAAAGAAGAAGGAAAGCAGGAAAGACAAAGCAGAAGGAAAGAGGAGAAAAATAAATAAAATACATAAGCAAAGGAGACTGGAGAGGAAGAGAGGGAGGAAGAAAATAAGAGCTGGAAAAGGTAGAGTACAGGAAAAAGGAAAGAGAGAGGAAGGGAGGAAGAGGGTGAGACAACATAAAATACAGAGAGGAAAAAGATGTAGGATTTGTGGAGGTGGGTAAGTGAAAGAGAGGGAAAAGAGAAATGGCAGGAGAGGTGGAGGGAGAGGGAGAGAGAGAAAGCGAGGAAGAGAGATTATAAAGGAGAGGAGGAAGAGAAAAGGGAGAAAGAGGGAAGAGAAGGGGGAGAGAGCATCTGTTTCCTGTCTGGAGTCCAGCTGGAGGAGGAACAAACGACAAAAGAAGAAGAGGAGGACGAGGAGGAGGAGGAAGTACCGGCCGGCCTGAGAACATGTCTCACACACACACACACACGTACAGACTTCCTCAGGGAAAAAACGAATCGTACTTCCTCCTCTGTGTGTGAGTGTTAGCAGGTGTGTGTGTTTACTGCCAGGCTCAGTGAAGGAGAATAAATGTCACACATTTTTAGATAATCATTAAAGAATGCAACATGCTTCTCCAGGCTCTTTGGAAGCTGCTTCCTGTATTCTTCTACTGTTTTTGGTATACGTTTGCATTCTTTTTTTCTTCTTTTCTCCATTTCGAATCCTGTCCCCTGACCGGAGTTGGATCAACCAATCAGATCACTTGACTCATTGCATGCGGTTTAGGCGTTGATTCTGCACCACCTTGTGAGTGATGGAGGCGGTTTTACATGTTTAATGCCATTTATTATCACATATACTTTACATCTGACAGTTTTCATTTCCACTGACATCATTTTGTTGTGTTGAATGTATGTCTCCACACATCCATTGGTTTCCACGAAAAACCGGATCGGACCAGCGGACTCTTAAACTTCTGTGAGTGCTGTGAATCCATCACGTCAACGGTCTTTTTTTCTCAAGCACGTTTAAGAGTACGCCATTTTGAGTTTGATTCCATGGGAAATTAATTGAGACCAAGGAACTGGAACGGTGGTGAATTCAATTTCAGAACATTTTACCCAAAATTGAAAATCACAATTCTTCCTCAAAGGGTTTGTGTTTCAAATACAGAGTGTCATGCGGGCACACTTGTGTAGTCTGCTTGTACAGTCCATTTTGATTTGTTAGCTGTAAGCTAGCTAGAAGCGGACGCTCTGTGCATGTGTGTGTGTTTTTGTGTGACAGCTCAGATTTATCTCAGAAATCACCAGGAAGTCTAATCTCCACGATAAGCATCTATGTTTCACTCCTGTTGAAATACGGGTGAATTTGCAACTAATTGCGGCCCATTGCATCTTTCCATTGACTTTGTCTGCCTCTGAAACTGAGGAGAAAAACTCCCAAATAAACACCCTGAAGCTACACATGGACTTGACAGCAGGAAAAACAAACAAGCGAAAGTTATGAAGGTCATTCACCTTCGACATTTCCATGGTTTATTGTTTCACTACATGAAGTGACAATAGTGAGGATTTTCGACAGTGCACAGCTCTAATACAGCCAGAGGTCCAACAACCGCTCTGCTCACATGTTTGGCAGTGAGTTACTTCTGCATACGTCTTCCTGGAGAAAATAGATTAAAAAAAAGATGAAAAAGATTAAGTAGGCCTACAGATTAAATGTCCGCAGGTGTCCAGACAGACACGATAAAAGTGAGTGGAGATGAAGTTACCCCCTCTGCATCTTAGAGGCAATGTTTGTGTGTGTGTGTGAGTGTGTGTGTGTGTGTGTGTGTGACTGTGTATGTGTTATGTGGAGATGGGGGATGGGGGGGGGTAGGATTTCCTGATTTGTTTGTTCCTCTCACACACTTTTCTTCCTGGTCCAGGCTGGATTTAGACTTCCTGTTCAGAGCTATTCTCAGAGCGCACACACACACACCCACACACACACACACACACACACGTACATTCATATGCCCATGTTTATACATTCATGTTCATACATGTAGCTCGTCAGTGTGTTTTGCACGAGGCTGGACACGTGTGTGTGCGTTTCAAATCGTTGTCATCAGATGTAATCAAAACAAAAATGATAAAAACTACACTTTTAATGATTTCCAATAAAAGCAAAAAAAAGTCCTTCAACAGCAGTCTGTACAATAGAAGACGCTGTGTTATTTCATGTCATATGTTATTAGATACACATAGTAAACGAACAAGATTCAGCATGTAAATCCAACAACTTTGGAGAAGTTTAAAGTGGATTTTATTGACTTTGCATGGAGCTGTTCGCCCTCACTTCCAGTCTTTATGCTGAGACAGGTTGAACACATTTCTTTACTGGACACATGTTGCAGATGCAACTGATTTCCATCTCCCCATCTGACCCTTCCAGGCAGTCAACCACGACTCCCAAAATGTCTCCTGCTTCGACAATTTAGCAAGAAGATTTCTGGCCCTGTGCCTTCAGATTTAAGTCATTATGTACTTGTTATGATGTTGTCTCTCCAAACTGAATGCAATTGATTCTTCAAGCAACGTAGGAAAACCGCGATAAAAAATTAAAAAAAAGAAAAATAAAAGATTTTTTTTTTTTTTAAACCTGTTGTTGCTCTGTTTTTTTTTATGACGATGTAAACAAGCAGCATTCTACTTTCAAAGCTTTCCCTACGGCCCAGTCCCATTTCTATCTGACGGGACGTTATTGATACACGGAAACAAACTGTCTGGCTCATTTTGAAACACCTGGTGTGTATGAACGTGTGTGTGGACATCCTAATGTTTGTGTGTCTCTCAAGTCCAAGAGACTTTGGGAGGGAGGGCAGTAAAAGAATGGCAGCAGGTGCCTCATGGCAACAATACCTTCGCACATACACACGAACACACACAGGAACACACTTGAAGTGCAGTTTTTCTCACAGCCTTGACAATCAAAGGGATGGATCCTTTTCATTGTGTGAGTGTGTTTCCTGTTTACCTTCATAAACAAAGAAAGGTTATTGTACCCCTTTGGTCACTCTCTCCTCCATTAAGCACACTCTTACCTCATTCCGACCGACACAGTAACGCGATGGCCGATTATGTGAATGGGTCAAAACACATCAGCTGGATCTCCCTTCGGGTCGGATGCAGGTCTGGAGTTTGTCAAGTTTTCCATCGGTTACTTGAAGCAGGTGGGCATTTAGTGAATGGACTGGTCGTATTGAGAGGTGCGCCAGTGTGATGTAGCGTACTACAACTATTGGGAGTGGACAGACGTTTAATGATACTGGTAAAGAGAGAGAAACAAAAAGTGCTGTGGGAAAGTGAGAGCGAAGGAGTGAGCATATTGGATGGACTTGAAACTGAAACTGAAACTTTAGTTGTTCATTTTCCTCGGATTTTCATGAAATAAAGGGTGTAGTATGGGCCAATCTTGAGCAGACCCACACATTATTTCTCCACCTGCTGGAGGTCTTTGCTCTCCGAGTGCCTTTCTAGTTATGTAATGTAATCGAATGGGTTCAATTGTAAGAGTGTGTGTCAGTTGCCGTGCATCATATGTGCCTCTCTTGTATGGTTACTTTAGCATTCTGCTAACTCACTTCTTAAGTATCACATTTGTATAATCTTGACGAAATGACCGTCACATTCTCTGTTTTGGTGAGAACGAGTTACTGTTTGACAGCAACTATTGGTTAATATATACTAGGTCGTGATGTGTAGCTCAAAGCTACTCATAGAAGAGTCTCTAAAGACCTGAGGAATGTCACGATTGACCTTAAAAGATTAAGAGAAATCTGATTTGAGCAGCATTGTTTTTCAAGGAGAATTGACATTTTCTTGACCTTGGATCCTTTACTGACATTTGTATGTAATGTTCTAATATTTGAGCAGAAAAAGACCCTTGAGAGTGAAAATGTCGATTGATGGATGAAGAAACTTGGCAATATTAACTTGACAACTAGAAACCTGCGTGTGGAAAGTGATTTCCAGACATGGACACTCGGCTGTGCATGTGTCAGTGTGCCAACGAAAATGTAACATGTTCAGTGAACATTTAATTGCAGCTGGAGGTTTTCACCTGTTTTCACTGCTGGCTCGTGGACAGTTCAGGATGGTGTGATGAGCATCCACAGCCGGGGGGGGCGGAGTTCAAAAGTCCTCTTCCCCTCCTCAGTCTGCGATTGGCTGAGTGGGGGCTCGTCAGTCATCAGTGTCCGTGGAGACGGTAATTACTGTTGGGGATGTTTGTGTGTCTGCAGGATCCTCCAGCGACAAAACATCAAACCACAACAGAAACGCTGTATGTCTCCTCCTCCTCAAGTTATTTATAAGCCTGTTTATTAGACACACACACACCCACGCACACACTCACACACACACACAGTTTCTGTTGTGTGCGTTCGTGTGCACTTTCTGCTGCATGATGGATGAGTTTTGTGCGTTTGGGCGTGTGTGTCCGTACACATCTTTTGATCGGCCTGATGAATGGGTATGGGTTCACAACATCTGCGTGTGTGTTTGTATTTGTATTCGTGTGTGTGTGTGTGTGTGTGCGTGTGTGTCCTGCAGAGAAGTGGGATGATTTTGCTGAAACTTCAAAGCAAAAAGTAGAAAGGAATTTTCAGACATCCTACCACACACACAGAAACACGCTTGCACTTCTATAGTTGTGGCGACTCTCATTGACAAAATACGTTCGCTAACCTTTAACCCTAAAACTAAACCGAAATCTTGACCCTACAAACCAAGTCTTAACCCTCAAACAGCTCTTTGAAGAAGTGAGGACTGGACAAAATGTCATCACTTTCTAAAAATGTCAGTACATACTCAAACTCCCAAGAACACACAGACACACACTCACACACACACTCGTACACGCTGTGGGTCTGAGTCAAAGCTCTGAATGAATGAGGATGGTTGGACAGAATGGATCCTGCCAACCGACTGCTCTGTCATTACCACAGATCTGGTGTGTGTGTGTGTGTGTGTGTGTGTGTGTGTGTGTGTGTGCGTGCGTGCGTGTGTGCGTGCATGTGTCTATTTTATTTACATGTGTTGCCATCATCCCAGGCTTCTTTTTGTTTCCTTCTTTGATATATTTCATGTTAAACGACTTAAATGAGAATGTGTGTGTGTGTGTGTGTGTGTGTGTGTGTGTGTGTGTGTGCGTGCGTGTATGTGTGTGTGGCTGGGGGGGGTTCACACACTCACTTCACTGTCATCAGTTTTTTCTGAGGCAGAAGGTGTTTGTTTGTATTTTAACATCAGCAACAAATCATTTCTGGCCTTATGGGAGAATTGAATGCTGATAAAAGCATATAGTTATTTGTTTTTGGCAGGTGTTAAAATGTTACTATCTTGTACATGTTATATCTTGATATGTTCCTTTTTCTTTTACAATAGCAGATATTATTAATTTTATAGTATTCAAACATACATATACTGTATGGAAAACCCCAGGAAGCTAGTGAGAAAGAGACATTTCTGACTTCATATTGTCATATATTGGCTCATAATGCTTTGAAAAAAAGACTTTCAAACTAGTAATGTCAAGTTGTTGGATACATGTGGCTGGTAAAGAGTGTAAAATTGTAAGCAGAATAACAGTCTTACAAAATGGAAACAATTAGGGTATTTTTTTTCCCTCTGCATTTGTGCGTGTGTGTAAATATTGTTTTGTGTGTAATTATACAGTATGTGTAGATCTGTTTCTATGGATTTCCCTCTCAAATGTTAATATTCTTCAGAATATATTATATGTGGTCACAGATGGTTGGGATGGTCGTGAATTTATATGGTATTCATGAAAACACGATTAATAACACCGTCTTTAAAACTTACGCCAGACGAGTCATTCCATGGGATTGCTGCTTTACTCTGAATCTGTTTTTCTATTTGTGTGTGTGTTGTAAGTCAGTGTGTGTATTTGTGTACGAGACAGCTCTCTAGTCATTTGAATCACTAGAAATCTCACCACCGCTAACAATCGAGGGACAAAATCCAGTTAGCTGAGTCCTAGCGCTGAACCGTGGAGTCTGACCACATACGAGTCAGCATGCACATCAGCAAGTTGAAACCGTTCAAAAACAATCCTTGTGGATCAAAAAGAAAGGGGGTGGGGGGGGGGGTAAAAACAATAGAGTTACCCTAATACCTCTCCAAACCACAGTTTCATCACAGGGTAATCCTCAGGGCTATTGTTAGCTTAGCGTAGCTTAAGCTAGCATGCCTGTGGCTGAAGGATTGGCCGTCCTGTGGGCCGAGGCCGCGGCGCTGGGGTTTGGGGCTGTGGCCGGTGTAAAGCGAGGTGACTCAGGGTGGGGTTACAGGGCAGGCGGTGTGGTCCTGAGTGTCCCGGGGTGTGGAGAAAGGGAGATCGGGGGGATTAGCCGTACTCACCTAGTCTCCGATTGGGACATCAATGAGTCATTTCTGAACAATGGAGGGGCAAAAATAAATATAGGTGATGTTAGGTAACTTCAACTGTGTGTTTGTCTGTGAGTCAGTCAGGGCCTCCGTGTGGCTCAACGTGGAGTCATTATTGACATATTACAGCACTTAAATCCATGGAACTGCTAACCTGTCAGACTTTCAAATGGCTCTCTACATTATGAACATGTCTGAAGCACACTGGGGTGTGGATGAACACAGAACAGGCTGCTGAGACTTTCTGGTTGTATAACGGCCTCCTGGAGGAAATAAATGTGTCACAAAATGGTTATATTCAGTATTGATTGGCTGTGTTTTGTTGCTTGTGAATTTTCAGAAATGTTTAAACACATTTAAAAAAAAGGAAAAAGATTTGTGAAAAAAACCTTTTCATAATTTTCACAGGTTTTACCATTTGTTTGTCTTCTTATTCCAAATAGTGGAATAAGTCATTTTCACTAAAATACCATCCTTAAGTAACACAATGACAGGATGAATGACTATTTTGGTCCTTGGTTTCATACACTTTTAAAATAAAACATCTAAAAACACAAATCCTGTCAAATGGGGTCCACGGTTTTATTTGTGTGAGTTGAGGGGTCCTTAAAACCTTTTGTACCACATGTCCTAAGTCATTACTACCCTAGTATACAGTAGTAACAGTGTATGCCCAGGTTGGCGTTCATGACTCAAACGTATCATCTGACCCCCAGGTTGAAAGCCAACAATGGCAGGTCAGTGTATGGGAGTGAAAAACTGCAAAAACTCTCTCTGTGCCACATGTTTCCAGCTGCTGACTGATGTTGCTCAGGATTTTGTGTCTTTTCCAAAACAGAAACGGTGAGCGCTGTGGAAATAAACCCGGCCAACGTTTCCCAACATTGTGAACTTCAACGCCTCAAGTCCACTTTAAAATGAAAAGTGTGAGAAATGTGTGGTGGATGTGGCGTTGTGGGACACAATGCGTCCATTCTTTGCCCCGCTGAAGTGCAACATCCTTCCTTTTGTTTTTCCACCACGGCCTGTGTTTTTTCTGAATGAAGGACTGAGCTGAATGAAGCACCTGCAGCCGCAGCAGCAGCAGCAGGGACGAGAATTAATGAATGAATGAGTGGGAACACACACACACACACACACACACACACACACAGGTGTCTGAGCATCCCAACACACTCAGACATGTCAGACCCTTCATGACAACTGCTGCTCAGTAGCACCACTTCAACTCTTATTACTATAAATACAGCAACTAGTTCTACTGTTATTGTGAGTACTGCAACTGTTTACTCTACTGAAATCAAAGCTAACTTTATTCATATCTAGACTTGATCTTAATGTTTCAGATCAGGGTTTTACCTTAGTTGATAATTCATGTATTCATGAATAGTTGTTTACATTTCTGTCATGCTAATACACTTGTATTTGCTTTAGAAGGTAATGAATTCCCCGCACACTGTCAGCACTTTGTTTACTGAAAATGAAATATTCCGGTCATAAACATTTATGATTTTGCCTATTTAATTTTTGTTCAAGTTCAAGGTTTATCTACCACAAAATGTTTCTATTTTCTTGTATTATTTGTATTTATTTTAACGGCCTTTTGCGAGGTCAGTTTAACATTATTAATGTGGGGTTTTAATCAAGATTTTGTTCTAGATTATATTTATATCACTTCAAAGTATCCCACATTTAGTGACAAGTGATGTGTTTTCTGGAATAGAAAAAAAACATGTCGGCTTTACAAGTTGGCTGTCTTCTTCTCTTCTTGGTATTAATCACATGAAGCCTGAAAATATTATATGTTAGTATATATTATATATATTAGTTTTACATTAGCAGAGGCACTGCAGGTTCCCCGCAAAGGATCATGGGGTATTACGGGTGAACTTGTTCCAGTGTGTATCACATGTTTTTTTTATGATTCCACGTGAGTTCTTTCTTTTAAAGTCGGTGGTTTACATTTCTTTTAACTATTGTGAAATAATGGGCCATTGTTATGTTTGCATTGTTATGTATGCTAAATGTAGGTGATTTCTTGTCTGTTACAGCATATGTACATATCTGTACTGCACATTGTGTCCTGTGTTCTCCTATGAGACAAAAAAGTCTCGTACCAAAAGGGAGAAATTTACATTTTCTATTCATTGGTTTCATCATGGTGCCCTCAAGTTTTGCATGGATTAGACAGAATACTGTTTTGTTGATGGCGAATTCAAATTTTGCATAAAGCAATAACATCAGCTTTCTATCACAGGCAGAGCAGACAGTCAACCAGACGACACAACGCTTCTTATCTAACACGAACACAAGTCTTGTCCTGCAACAAGAACCAAACAACTTGCTGTCAGAAGAATGTAGATTGCAAAACGTAAGTAAAATACAGGTACCTGAGATTTGTACTTGAGTTAATGTACTTTCAGCCACATTCCACCGCCAACTGTGCTCCTATCTAGGAAACGTCGTAGAAACTATTAGGAAAGGACAGAGCCCATTACATGAAGTGTATCCCTGTCACAACATGAGGGTCTACTCATTGTTTGTCAGTGAGGTTTGATTCCTCAGCTGTCTCGCAGTAGCTGACTCTCTGGATGTGCAATAGGGTGGGGTCGAGGTGCGGGGCGACGCGGAAAAAAAAGCGGCCGCGGGTAAATAAAGTGTAAACAGTAAACAGCAGCTGGTATCAGGGTGAAAGCCACAGAGCCGCGTCGTGTTCTCTCACATTCTGCAGAGATTTCAACCAGCAACCTCTGCTGTTTAAATTCCTCCGTCTGCGTCTGTCGCTCACAGACGCTGAGTCACCCGCACATGGGAATGCCCTCGATCTACACACACCTCGACACACACCTCGTGTGTGTGTGTGTGTGTGTGTGTGTGTGTGTGTGTTTGTCTTTCAGCATGCAGCAATTAACCAATAATTTCCTCATGTGTGGGTGCAGCTATGTGTGTACTGTACATCCCTGTGTGTGCATGCATGTGTGTGTGTGTGTGTGTGTGTGTGTGTATGAGTCATTAATAGCCAGACATCCATTGGGTGAGTCAGCTGATATCGAGAGACATGGGAATCAACAGGGCTTTCCCTGATAGGCACACCTGGAAACAGAGATGTGAAGAGGCCACCAGCAGGAGGACCGGAAATCAGGAAAACACTGTTGAGTAGTGAAATAGAAAGTAAATGTCTCGCTATAACATATTTTCTGCCAGATTGCGTTGTGAATTGAACAGAACTACTTTGTACAATAAGTAAGTTTGTTACGTTTTTGAAGTGACGGCGTAATCCGGGACAAAAAAATAAAACATTGTTCCTCGAAATGCAGTAGACAAAGCACTTTTTTGTTGTATGGGACAGTTTTTTTTTAGGAGACCAGGCTGCTGAGATCCAACCCTTAAAAAGATCCTTTCTGTCTCTTTAACAGCTACACTAGAGGTTCAGCAGCTGTTTGATTGCTCTGTGCTGTTTGTTGCTGGGCAGGTAAAGTATCGTATCGTTGGTTTAATCCAAAACTCTGAGATGGATTTCATAATAATAACTTTGGCGATCTTTTCCCTTTTCATCGGCATCATCAGGTCAACATGTTAGTTTCTCCAAAAGCCAAAAACCAGCAAATCTAATGTCGTTCTACCCCCCCCCCCCCCCCCCCCCAGCCCCCAGCTGTGTTACTGAGCAAATGTTAATGCTAAGATATTGAACACGATAGACATTATACCTGCTAAACATCAGCATCGTTTTGTGAGCATTATCCCAGTAACACCCTAGGAAATACTTTGGGGAAAAGCACAGAGGGATGATGGGTATTGAATAAGACACATGTTTGTGTGCGTAT
>CALSCE010009506.1:13967828-13989704 GCA_943593645.1 Bovichtus variegatus | reverse complement strand
ATAGATCATGTGCAACAAACACTTACAGCACAGTGAAGCCCACACAGTCAGATAAACCAGTCACAAACACATGTCTGTGCACACACACACACACAAACAAACATACACACGCTCACACACACACACACACACATCTACAAACACAAAACAAGTCTGCACACATGCACCAAACACACAGTTCAGGCAGAGAGACACGTGCACATAAAGGCCCCATTGCACACACACATAGAGAAACACACCGCACACAACATAATGTGTGGGTGCAACTCACTGGTTTTTAAAACAGCTCCTTTTGGGAAAATAAAGCTAATTTACAAGAAATCTGAACAGCCCAAAACCACAGCTGATCACTTCTACCAGATGTTTCAGTCAGCTAATGGTAGCAAAATATATATAATCCTCCTACAGTCGCAGATGAAAGTTTGATTTCAGGAAGAAGTCCGTTTCCACTTAAAATCACCTTCTAAAGTGTATATAAAATGAATTTTCCACACAGGGACTTATTCATTATTGAATTGGATATGTTTAAGAGTCCATCTAGATACATGCATTCTAAATGAATCCAGGCTATAAATGCTATATGTTTTTAATTGAATTCCTACATTACTATACTGCACATTTTCTCCCTAAAAAAATAACTGTGAAAATGACAAGATTTTTTTTGTTTTTCTAAAAATCAAAGTTCCCCAACTGCTGCGCCTTTTTACAGAACCGGTGTGTTGGGAAGAAAATGTGTCACACTCGGAGCAACTCATCTTTTCCACTTCACTTCACTTATGACTATCAAACATTGGTTTGGGACACGCCTTTCATATTTTCTGACAAAAATTCATGTGAGATGGAAAGTTTCCTACCTGCTTGATCATCCACTCTAAAAAGAGGTTTGGTGGTTTTTGGAGGAAAAAGGCTTATGTGTAACTTCTGCCTTAAAGATGTATTTTGTTGTTTTTCTCTCTTTTCTTACGAAGCTGCAGAGAACTGTTTCAAAGTATTTTAAAGGAGCGTTCCAAGCTTTAAAAGTGTCCCATTAAAGATTTAAAACTGTATTAAAAGAGTTGGATCGTAAGGGCACAGCCAATAAGAACTTCATTACATTACATTCAATTACACGCTTAATGTAATGTCCTGAAACATGCTTTGGTTCAAAACAACCTACAACGAATGCATTCAAAATCCATACAAAAAAACGGTAAAGCCTATCAACTGCTACAGGCCCTGGATTCATGGATTTATTTGTTTATTTATTGGGAAATGAGCCGTGAGCCTGTAATGTCAAGATGATCTTTCCTGACTTTCAAAGCCTTGACATCCTTGCAACCACAGGATCCTCATTGTGATGGTGCAGCCAATTTCGTAGAGGCAGAGGAACACAATGGTCACTTCTACGTGTAGGGTTTGACTATGGTTATCGAGGCAGTACCCTTCACTGACCCTTGGAACTGCCGCAGAGACTTGAAGTGGATGTGAGTAGCAACAGGGATCTGGTGGAGTCGAAACAAGTGTGCAGGAAAGCTTCCGACAAGGAGGGAGTTGCAGTGGTCCACGTCTTCTTGTGAAGAAGGAGGACAAATACTCCTGATGTTATTCAGAAGGAATGAAAAGGAGCTGGCCACTACTTGCTTAGAACCACTGTTCATCTTCCACGGTTCCCATCCAGGGTGAATGCTGTCTGAGTCGGCATCATGACGGGCAGGTTTCGCGCAGGCATCGATTTCCCTGATGGAACTCAAGCTCAGCATCGCGCGGGTCGAGCTTCAGGTAGTGTCTTCACATGCCAGGTAAGCAGGGGGGCCGGGTTCCTTCTGAGTGTCAGGTCGGGGGAATGACATGAAGAGTCGATTGTTATCAGCATAGCGGCGGTAGCAGAAGCCATGCAAGAGGATGACAGAACCAGGCTATACTGCATGTTGAAACACGAACCATTACAGTGTGTTGTCAGCTACAGGTGCCTCATAAGACCTTTTCCAGCAAACACAAGCGAACATAACTATTGTTCACTTGCATATATTTGAGTCGCCATGTGCATCACCTGACTTGTGTCTCGGCTGTATGATAGCAGTGTGAGTCAGAGACAGTCAGACAGACGGACATGTGGAAGTAACTGACCTGGATTCATGAAGGGACTTTCCACCTCTTCTCTTCCTCCCTAACTTCTTCCTCCTTCCCCCCACCCCAATAAAAAAAAAGTATTCTGCTTCTTTTTTTTCAAGAGTGAGAGGAAAGTTGGGAGAAGGTGTTAACAGATAGCTGAGAGTTTTCCATGACTTGATTTTTATAGCATAAAAATCTCTTCCAGTTGGTCAATGTTGACTTTTGACCATCTGGAAACTATTGTTCATTCAAAATGACTGCAAAAAGTTTATCAAACAGATTCCACCTTATTTTTCTTTTGTGACTCATTTCTGAAGTTCCCTACTTTTCCTTGAATTCCTGAGAAATTCAAAAGAATTTTTGGACTTGTTTTTGGACTCCATGTTTTTCATTCTCCGTCTTCGTCTCTGCTCTCTCTTTATCTTCCGCTCTCCTTCACAACAGTTCCTTACTCCATGTTTTCCCTGGCTACCTCTCATACTAAGGGTCAAGCGAGGAGAAGGTTCCAGGTTCCAGCATCCTTTAAGTAAAAAACACAAGTAACAACAATCATGTAAAACACACATGTTGTGATGCCTCTGAGTTTCATTTTATTACTATTAATATGTCCGCCAGCCGGCCGTCTAATCACTGTAGTTTCACTGAAATGTTTGTTTTAGGTTGAGGCAGTTGTGTTCTTTACCAAACACAACTTTGGAAAAACTTCCAAAGATTATCAAACTTCTGGAAACGACCTGCTTGTTTTTCTGGAAAGCTCTGCTGGAGCAGAATGACAATGGATGACTGATTGACTGGGTGTGTGCCTGAAACTATTCACGCCGGTGTGTGTGTGTGTGTGTATGTGTGTTTGAAGGAACACAGTGTATTAGTCTGAGATATGGAACCCTTATCCTTTTTCTTCCTCTTTTGAATTAATACATGTTTTGCCAATTCAAACAGATCCTATATTGGTGATTTAAATAAAAGAACTTGAATTGGTGTTTGCAAATGTTTATTTCTTTCCACCAAATTGCTGGAACATTATACTAAATGGGTGGTATAATGCGGCATCATCTGTGCTGGTTGACTGTTGGTAACTTTTGGGAGGACAGTACCTGGCTGCCACCCCAGAAACATAACAGTAATACAGTCAATCGATTGACGCCCAACCTCAGAACCCATCGGCTATCAGTCGGACCACGAATGTGATTGGTCAACACTACTCGGACCCCACATGTGCAGACATGTGTTTATAGAAATGAATCGACACAAAGAAACACTGCAACATGCAGAGAGAAGTACTCAAGGTCTAGTTTCTTGGATGTGCATATCGACACATGTTGAACGTGGGAAATGGGACAGCGGCGTAACCTTGTGCGTCAACATGTAAAGACATAATTCATTCTGCAAACTGGTGAAAAAAAGTCCTTAAATGATGTTAAATGATGTCGGAGAGAGAGAGAGAGAGAGAAACAGAGGAGCAGTGAGGCTGAGTGGAGGAGGCAGCGGTGAAGTGGAGGAAACCACACACACACACTGCTCACACTGATGTGGTGAACACACAACTCTGTCATCTACCCACATACAACCATATACACACATACATCCAGCGCAGAGACTTCAGTGCATACAGAACCCATAGTTATGTGTTCACTTTAGATACAGTCTTACTTTACACACATATGAACACACACACACACACACACACACACACACACACACACACATTAGTGTGAATAGGTGAACAGATTAAATGCAAACATAACACAAAACGAAAAAAATGAAAATCCCGCTTTGTATTGTTCAGTCCTAAAATGTTTTTTTTTAAACCAAAACCATACAATGTTTGCAAAGCTTGTGCTTATTACTCTTATTGACAGCGGAGGGGTACGGCTAAAACGTGAAGTGGCCCTTTAATGCCCGCTATTGTATACTGTGAGACACATGAGGATAAATGAGATCCTGCTCTCCTCTCTTCCTCCTTCCTGAAGTTCTGCTCCTCTCTGAAGTGCGGCTCTTGTCCAGAACGAGCGGATAATGAAAACAGGCCTCACGGACGTACAGACCTCCATTGTTTCTAAAAATGTTTGAAATAAAAAGGACAACAGCACAGAGGTTTTTTTTTTGATTCCTCTTGGGACCAGCAGCACATTGAAACAAAGTTACAGCAAAGTCCTCAAATCCAACCTGACAGCCTGTCCG
Organism: Bovichtus variegatus; assembly: GCA_943593645.1. Taxonomy (NCBI): domain Eukaryota; kingdom Metazoa; phylum Chordata; class Actinopteri; order Perciformes; family Bovichtidae; genus Bovichtus; species Bovichtus variegatus. The sequence goes on along the minus strand of CALSCE010009506.1, from coordinate 13,985,432 downwards.
TCTGTCTAACTTCTTTCTGGGGACTCTTTGTCTCGCTTCTTATTCTGGTCCTCACATCTTACTTTTCTTTCATCATTCATTAATGAAGTGTGTTTTTTACACGCCATCTTTGTTTCATTCTTTTCACTGACTAGGCCCCAATTCAAGAAACCGATTCGGACGGATTTGTTCAAACTCTCAGGAAAAACTCCCACATTCCTTATATACAGAACTTTCTCTTGGAGACTAACAAAGTCATGTTTTTACAAGTCATGTACGAAGAGTCTGCCACGCTCCACCTATTAATGAATTTCAAGTTAAAATAGAATAAAATACTAAACAAACTTTTTGGGAAATGAGTTTTCTGTTCACCGTGCCAGAGTGATGGGACCTTGCTGATAGGTTCCCTGCAATATTCAAAACCGATCCACTCTCAAAATGTCGTGTTTCGTCCACACATTTCTGAAGAAAATGATCGCTGTCAGCACTAACCTCTGTGACAAATTCATTGCGTTTCAGTGGTTTCCTCACAAAGACTGAACACTTTTAATGAGAAGCAGCAGCAGAAGACAGTGTTGGGTTTACATTAGTAGTGATTTCACACAGCTGTGGTATATTGCGAGTGAACAGTTATGAAACAATGCCTCCGTGGAAAGGCACTTCTCACAATATGAATGAATAAATGCAATCAAATTCTAAGAAAATTATTCAACTTCAAAATCCCCCTTTTCATCTGAAAGTCACTTTGCTTTATCAGGATGTTTTTTTTTCAATCAATTTCATGTCAAACTTTTTTTCTCTATTTCCATTGCATTGGGCAATTAAGCTAAAAATCTAATTTCACAAACGTCCTCATTAATTGGTGGAATTCATCCAGTTGAAAGATCTCACTGGCTGCATGAACACGAGCAAAGTTTTCTCTTTCACACTGTTACTCTGAACCAATGATTGTCTAATGACCAACTAATACATTTTATACAAATGTGTGGAAAAACAAAACTTTCTAGTACTATTTATTTACTTTGGATTATTTCTCTGTTAGTCTGTCAATCATTTTCTTTTCAATTTACTTCTCTCTTCCTTTATTTTAATCTTTCTCTCTTTCCTTCCTAATTTTTTATTTATTTGAATTTGGTCTCAAGCTGCCTGTGTGTCTGACTTTCTTATGTCTGTCTGTCTGTCTGTCTGTCTGTCTCCATCTCTCTGGGTGGTCTGTGGTCCAGCAGCCTCCTCTTCTCCCTCCGGTGGTGGTGTGAGGGTGTTTTTGGGAGGGGGGTAGTGGGATGGGGGGGGGGGGGGGGGGTGGGGGGGGGGGGGGGGGGGTATATGTAGGGTATTGGGGGCCAGTTACCTCCTCGCCCGCTCTCCTCCCACCCCTATTTACCCTTCACTTCCTCCCCTCCTGATTGTTCCTGGCCAATAAAGAACATAACGTGCCCACACACCAGTGCTGATTCTCAAATGCCCCCCACCAATTCCCAACTCCACCAAAAAATAAAAAGTTTAAGGGTTAACCACTGAAACCCAATGACTGCTAACACCCCTGCCTCCCCACCAACACACACACACACACACACACACACACGTACACAAAGTGCCACCCCTGCTCAGCTTTGTGTATGTAAACAGTGGTTGCTCACGGGCGGAATGACAGACAACAAGGCGTGCAAACACACACATATATACAGTACAGTCGCATTCACCCACATCGATGCACACACACACACAAACGTATACACACACATACACACACACACACACACACACAGACATATACATGCCACACGCAGAGACTGTCCTCAACATCGCCATCAAAGAGCTGCACGTCAGTTCCTCTCTTCCATGTCTTCCTTTTTCTCCTGTCTGGGAGCCATTTTACCATCAATGGCCTGGTTGCATTTAAGGGGGATTTCCCCCTCAGATCTGGCAACCACAACGGCCAAGGAGGCCTGCGGAGGCCGCAAAAAAAGGAGAAAGCAGCGAGTGATTGGCATGCGGTGTGCGCAATACTGTCTAGTTCCTTTTTGTCTTCTAAAATGCAGATTACAAAACTGACACAAACGTGCGAGGCGGTAGATCACCCTCACAGGGCTCATTGTCAGCGTGTTAGCACGGATCCATGAGGAGACATCTTCGATACATCGATACGTGCAGGCTTCACTCACACTGACTAAATACACTATTAGTTCCACTTTTCAAGTGTTTTTTTTTTTGAGATAATGAAGACGCTAAGTTTTGACTTTTAAATGTAATTCTTTACGCAGCTTCTTTAGTCAAGTTCATGTTCAAATATACTTTATGTGCATGAATGGTTTGTAGCCACTGTTGCAAAAGCAAGTGTTTGAGTGAGGAAGCACCCAAACTCCCTCACTAACAATTTGCTTAGCCTTTTGCTAAGAAAGGTAGTTTTCTTTATTTAAGTTATGGTTCTAATGTTCTAAATTGAAATAAGTTTATTTCTTAAAAATATATTAGACAGACATGCTGTCATGAAAGCCATAACTTGAGTTTGAGTCCTTTGTGGAAGCCGTGTTGAGAAAAAAAAGTTGATTTGACCGTATTGTATCCGAACAAATATCGATAAAAAGAGACCAAACTTGAATAATCAGAACCACCTTGTCCGTTCCATGACGTCAGTGGTAACAACTGATGAGAATTTAACAAAAAGAAGATTCATGTTGACCAAGCATACGTCCGTAATCTGCGGTGAGTATTTCCCATTTCTCCCCCCCACACACACACACACACACACACACACACACACACAGAGACATTAAGACGCACAGAGCAGCTGCAGGGAATTTTTTTTAATTTGCTTCTCACGGATTAACCAACTTCTTTCTGCGAAGCATCTCACAGTATGACTCATTACCCTCCTCAATGAGGATTAGCTTGAATTTAGCATCTAGATTGATTAGCAATTAGCAGAGAATCAATGACTCATAAACTAGGGATTATTTGGCATTTAGTCTCGTTAGCAAAATGAGCTCAGCCTTATCTAATGCACAGCATAGAAGAGGCTGCATTGGTTTACAAATCTTAAAATGCATATTTTCAAGCATCTCACCAAATGAAAACAAAGTGAAATCAATATTTAAAGGATAAATATGAAATGTCATGTCAGTTATTATGCTTGACATCTGTCTGGAGATAGCCACCGTTAGCTTTTTCAGATATTGTCATTGTTCTTAGATAGTTAAAACTCCTTTGTTTGCAGCATTTGACAGTTTTCCGTAGAAACACCAAAAAAAAATGTATTACGACTTAAATAACAAAAATACTCAGTGACTAATCATAGCAGGAATGCTAGACAGCCCTAACCATACAGACACTTAGTCACTTACATCTTCTTTAAAACACTTCTGCTTTGCGATTTGGGGAGGACGGAGAGTGTGAGAGAGAAAAATACAACTCAGGCTATTTCAGTTTGTTCGCGTGTGAATAACGTCACCCAAAACAGTTCCTTCTTCTTCTCACGCGAAAGCAGACAACCAACCCACTTCCTGTGAGTGCCAAGCAGCAAAGAGTGAAGCACCCAACAGTGTTTGTGTAAGTGCGGTGCGAGTGTGTCAAGGCTGTATCCCAACTTGTGTCGTCTTTCACACAACTCTGCTGTGTCTTCACTCACTTTCAACACGCTGTTGGCCAACCTGCAGCCACACGCAGCTGCAATCCAACACTTTTCACTTTGCATAATGTTTGCCAGTCACTTCCCTTCAGTGCAAAATCACTGGGGGCCTTTGTGCATTGCTTGTGGAGTTTGCACCTGATAGCCTATGACTCCTAAATGAAAAAAAAAAGCTAATTTTATTGAATGCAAATTCCGTCATTTCATTTTTCCTAGTAGGCATGATTTAAAATGACAGTCCTTTGCGCTACACCATGGTGAGAAGATCAGATTGTAGCCCAGCTCATAAATTAGGGTTAATATAAGCAATTACAAGCTGTCCATATTGCATGTTCTCAAGCAAGCATTGTCTAAAGGGCTGTCATGAAGGCTTTAGTTGTATAAATACCACCTTTTCCTGTCACAGTGTTTGTTTGGCTCATTAATATTAAGACAAACATAAAAGCAAATAACGTACGCTTGGTCAAACGACTGTGACCTCAACCTCTAGAAACGGGTCAAAGAGCTCTTGGATATAATTTATCATTATCTATAAATTTATCACTGCAGGAAAAAAGAACTTTTAGATGAGCGGGGACTCAAATCCCCATTGAAAATCACTTAAAATCCATCAGATCCTTTAATACCATTTAGTCAACCAGTGGTGTGGTTAACATTATAGAAGTAAAAATGTTAAGTGTAATGAACATTGCAGAATTAAGGGCTAGTTGGAGCTAAAATCTGAACCCCCCCAGTTTTGAAAAATGACATGAAACACTTAAAAAACTCATTTAAAGAATAGTTCAAAAAGTTCACAGAATGTTGCACAAACTGGCAAAAGTCTTGACATCCACATCAACATCCAGAGTTGAATTCCGTCCTTTTCTCTCTCTTATTTGTGCCGATCGTGACCTGTCATATGGATCTCATTGTGATGACCGTGTGGTAGACCAGAGCGATCACTGCTGCACTTTCATTGTTCCTCGGAGTGTTTACCAACCACACTGCCACGCACAGTGACTGCTGAATGTATGTTTGTAGCTGGTATGTATAGTCTCCTGTCATTTTGTACCGGGTGTGGGGTCCTGTCGCCATACTGCTCCACAGTTCATGAAGCTCTGCGTCGTCTCCGTCCATGGATCATTAGATTGGGACCCTTTTTTAAAGTAGAAACATAGAGGCACTTAAAACAATACAGCGGAGGCCTGAAGTAGGTATCATGTAATTAGTACTAAAAATCTTTCTTTATTTCTGGGCTACTATTTAGATTTTCCCTGCACGGGCACACGATATAATGGAAATGAGGAAAACATTGCCAATTCATTCTGGCTTTGGGGGACCTTTGTGGTCCTGCCAATTGGTAATAATTAATGGTTTCACATGAAAATTAAACAATTAAGTCCCCCTCCTCTCAAATATATGTGTTGCTTATTGAGCTTCACTCTACAGAATGATGTATTTGCAGAAGTTTCTCTGCACTGAAAGTCAATCCTGGTCCTCATACGCTACTAGTGGGAGTAACTTCAAACTTTCTGAAGGGCAACATTTTTGAGTATTTATGAGATTATTAATCAGAGCAGAGTATATTCATACGTCTCATGTCTGGAGTGGAACAATAATCGCTGTACTCGGTGCAAACTCGTGAATCTGTTCCATAATCAAATACGAATTCTTGTATCTGTGAATCTTTGAGGTAATGATTAGGAAACTATTTACTAATGAACTATTTGTTTGTTGTTCTACCAGTGACAATATGTCTGAGAATGATTGGAAAGGGTCAGCTAAGTAAATTAAAAAAAACAATGCTGAACTTGAACTTGTCCCTGGTTAAATACCAAACCATAAGCCAAACATGACTGTTGTTGTCAGTATCTTCTGTGTATTCTCTCTCTCTCTCCCTCTCCCTCTCTCTCCCTCTCCCTCTCTCTCCCTCTCTCCCTCTCCCTCTCTCCCTCTCTCTCCCTCTCTCCCTCTCCCTGTCTCCCTCTCTCCCTCTCTCCCTCTCTCCCTCTCCCTCTCTCTCCCTCTCCCTCTCTCCCTCTCCCTCTCTCCCTCTCTCCCTCTCCCTCTCTCTCCTGTACGTTTGTTTAGCAGAAGAGAGCCTGCAGGAAGACGAAGTGAAAGTGTGTTGAAAGTGAATGTTTTTCGCTCATTCCGTCAGACACACAGGAAGCAGAGAGAGACAGTGGTCTGAACAGAGGAAGTCAGATCGCTCTGTGTGTGTGTGTGTGTGTACGTGCGCGCGTGTGTGTGTGTGTGGTCCCTGTGCTGACTGAGTCCTTTGACTGTGAGCGAGCCACTTTACAGGCTGCGGCTGCTAAACCTGGTTAAAAACAGCTCAGCATGGGGCCTTAACAGCGTGGGCGGAGAGTCTTTCAACAGATTCAATAAACTTATAACATTTCAACACTACATTATGTTATGGAATATAAATATGAATAAAACATGGCAAATCACTTTGTGTGGGTTTGGAAGGGAACAGCAGTGGACACACAGACATGAATCATATGCTTCTCAGTAATGTAAAGTCACAATAATTGGGAATAATTTGATGCATATGATGCGTTTTAACAGGATCTCACAGCAGGACATGACATGACGGTTTAATACGTTGGATAGGATGGGGGGGGGGGGGGGCCCAGGTACAACACAAAGTCAAAAGTGCTTTCAGGAAGGAAACAAATTGACTTCAGTTGGATGGAAGAAAAAAGACAAAACATCTGAAAAGAGATTTCTATACTTTATGTCACAAAAATATATAAAATGTGCAAAATATGACTGGAATTCCTGCAACCCAAGCTGAAGATTTTTAAGCTGTAATTTGTTTTTCTTGTTATACTCGAGCTGGCTTGAAAGTACGATAGAATTTACACATCGAGGTAACATAATTCAAATACATTTGACAGATTCAAATACCAAGACACACACATAATTAATATCAATGTAAAGGAAAACCTCCTCCAGCATGCTGAACCCTGCAAGCTTAAGGAACTTGACTTTGAATACTGGAGATCCCAAAGTTTGCCAAGGACCAAAAATGGTTGTCTGTGGGAAAGTTGTGTAAAGTGATGCACAAAAGTTGGATATTGCAGGATAACGAGGGGAAAAATGTTTGACGTCATCAAGGAGGAAGAAATTCCAATGATAAAAACAAAAATATTTGAAAACATTATTGACATTCAAAGAAACTCAAACTTTGATTTTGTCTGCATATAATGAAGTAACTAAGTAAACATTTAGCTTGTGAACATGTCTTAAACACGACTCCTCTTTACGACTGCATCCGTTCTTCAAATATTTCAAACATTCCTGTGCCTGTTGACAGAAACCATTGGTCTGCAGCTCACTTTCTATAACTGTAAAATGCAATGCGAGCAATTAAATCAGTTTCAAAGCTTTTTTTCCCTCCTTTTTTACAAGGCTGCAGCTATATATATCTACTTTATTAGCTTGACCGTCACATGTGCGTTTCAGTTTTTGCTCTCATAATCCCACTTCCTCCTCTGCCTCCGTATGTGCACCACAAAGACGTTAACTATGTGCGAGGTGATGAATACTCTGGCAGTCGCAAAACGTCACCGATTGTTTTGGATACGCTCATTTTTTTTTGGGTGGGAAATTTCATGTACAACAAAAAAAACAACAACACAGTCACAGATTACTGTTCACACATCGCCTCCGTCCACGTGCTGTGCCCGCGATTAGGAACAATAAGTCTTATGTAAGAAGTGTGTGTGTGTGTGTGCGTGTGTGTGTGTGTGTGTGTGTGTGTGTGTGTGTGTGAGCTGATTAGTGCAGTCAGACGGGCTAATTGACTGTGGCAACAAGGGTCTAAAGCCTCTCCGACGAAAAGAGGTAACATGTGTTGGAATAGTTGTGTGTGCGCGCGCGCGTGTGTGTGTGAGTGTGTGTGTGTTGGGGGGTCCCATCTGTTGTGGTCGGTGTATCCGGTAAAGCATGGAGGCGTAGATGTGAGAGGGCGTGTTGGTCGGAAACTAAAGCTCCTTTTCTCTCTTTTCTTTATATTTCTTTCATTTGTTTTGATTTCAATACAGCAACATATTCAATATAAATCGAAAATAAATAAAAAAATTAAAATAAAAACATGGGGTCCAAACAAAGCTCTACATACAAAAAAGATGCAACATTATATACTAATAAATAACATACATATTAAACTCCATTTTTTAAATTTATATCTGGATGAGCAGCTCATATTAATCACAAACGAACAATTAAAAGGGTTATTTTTTTATGATAAGGGTCTTAAGTCAAAGTAAGGGAAATGAACGGCAAAGTTTGTGGAGACAGGTCAAAGCCAAAAGCCACCCAATGAACTGGAACTCCGATTTGAGGCAGACTTCTCCACCCAACACCTCACAGTACGCAGAACACGGTTTGATACGACGGGAAAAAAAGTTTCTTTCCATTCACTTGCACTTGTGAACTTTGGTTCCGCATTACATGTAACAATCGACACACTGTGTATTCTGCGCGGCGCTGCGTGCACCAGGCCGTGACCCCCGAACTAGCCCAAGCCAGAGATCTGTTGACAAGATTAGCTTTCTTTAACTCTCACCTGTAGGAAATGCCCGGTCCCATTCACAAGGAATAACACAATCACCGTATTTTTTTGCCATGATAGTTGTTTTCTCATTAAGGTATCAGACTCACTGCAGCATCCCACTACAACAAGATGGAGTGGTGCTCAAAATATATTATATCTGTAAAAGTCAACATAAATGGCTTTTTACCGTTGATCAATTTAAATAATTCCTGGCTATTTTTCACTCTAAATCCTAAAACATAACTCTAACAAATTTTGCTCATATTTTTGCTTTTTAATTTTCTTTATTTCATTCTTTCTTCTTTCAGATTTGTGTACAGGCTACATATGAGACAGACTGATCTGAGCGAGTATAATGTCAGTAACACTGAATGAAAATTAGATTTTGACTTCAGTTGTTACTCAAAACAAATGTTTGTATAATAACTCTCAGTTATTTTCCCATCATCCACTCTGCCACGACAATGACACGGCAGTTCTGACCTTAATAAACTGCACATGTCGACATATGGAGTTTTTCACTCGTATCTTTCTATGGTGAGTTGTTTATAGACGAGACTTAGTCAAGACCAACTGGTCAGTTGGTGACTAATGAATACAAACACACACACACACACACACACACACACACACACACACACACACACACACAAGGTGATATATATAAACATAGCCATAACTTCTGTCTTTTTCTTAGGTCAGTCTGACTAATATATAGGAGTGGAAAGAACCGAATATACTGTGACGTCCTTACTGTGCTCTTATTCATGCAGTATTCACCACACACACAAACACACACACACACACACACACACACACACATACACACACACACTTAACTCAAAGTTTGTACTGTTTACATCCCACTGCGTGCAAGAACACATACATCACATAATATATGATGTCATTAGATATTATACGTGGATGTACATACTATATGCACACACACACGCCCACAGGCTGGATTTACGTAAGTGTAAGAAGTGTCTGTGTTCAGTTATTGAGAAACAGCTGAAAGTTCTCTTACTCAATGTATGTTTTTTACATTTTGCGTGTGTGTACGCGGGTGTCTAAGCAGGGAACTGAAAGCCAAGCAGAAGGCTTTCTCCCAAATATGGACATAAAACAGTCCCAACAAGCAGAGGATAATTCATTAGTCGTCTTTTTTTCTTTTGAATTATCCTTCCGTCTTGTTTTTCACAACACAAGCTCTTTAACCTTCAGACAGTTATTCAATTGGTCATCTGCACAAGTGAAACTAAAAGTATAGCACTCGTCACAAAAGTGTGTAACGTGGAAAATGAGCTTAATCGTTTTACATATTAGCCTTAAATAAACAATACAAATTATTAATGATTTGTTGATCAACAAACAGGCGGTGTATAAAATTGGGGCCGCTTGACAGGAAGTTCCCAGGCTGCTTTTTATTGCCTGTCTCATGTCTCATGTCTGTCTCATTCATGCCTGACTAGCATGAATATACCTTTAGGGGAAAAAATTAGGAAATTTTAGCAAATGGATCAACTTCCAGGAATAAAGCAGCATGTGTTTTCCAGCATGTTTCAGACACTCATCACATGAGATGGTTTTGAGTCTAACTGAAGCGAAACTCAAAACTTACATTACAACCTGCCTGCTTGCTGAAATATTAGGACATAAAAATGTGTTTAGTTAATAACAAGGATGATTAGCACTATTCATGACAACACAAGGGAGAAGGACAGAAAGAAGTCCAGGACTTTATAGTTTTATCCCTGACAAAGTCTGATATGTTGTATTTCGTAGGATGTCAATAAAACAAACCATTATTATCATAATTTCATAATTTCTGCTGTTACAGAAACACTTTCTGATCTCTTTTTGTGCACATGTGTACGCGTAAAAAAGCAGATTAGAAACCCCTTTATGTGTATACATGATCAAGAACGTGGCTTTCACAAAGAGAAATCCATCTTGGGGAATTAGTTTCCTCTAATCTCCTACCCAGATAACATAAACAGGACTTTTTGTTTAAGAAATCAGCTTACTGCAGAAAGTCAACTGTGACCTGGTTGCTTTAGTTCATGCAAATGCATTTTATGTTAAAGAGAAAATCGTACTAAAATGCACGTTAATAAATGAAGGTCCACTTCACACACACTCACATACACACACACACACGCGCACACACACACACAGTCCTCTGTCATCACGTCATCTTTTATGTCTGTTACCAGGACGATGCTCCCAATGCTCTCTCTCTCTCTGGGTCACAGATAAAAGGCTTCAGTGTAACATGAGGAACTAAAGATTCACTCGCACACACTTGGACTATAGCCATTGTTAGTGCCTGTGCGTGTGTGTGTGTGTGTTTGGGAATAATGGCATGATATTAATGCCTACAAAATGTGCACACATGTAGGTATTTGGTGCATTTTAGTGTTTGAATGTGAGCTAATCCTACTTGTTTGTCCATGTGTTTGTGCGTGTGTGTGTGTGTGTGTGTGTGTGACTTCAAAGTATAGCAGGCCTCAGTCTTCACTCAGCTCAATGTTGATTTCACATGAGATACAGGCCAGGGTCATCACAAAGATACTCTTTAACGTGTGTGTGTGTGTGTGTGTGTGTGTGTGTGTGTGTGTGTGTGCGTGTGTGTGTGTGTGTGTAAAGAAGTAAAGAAGAGAGAGTGGTAGAGAAAGTCTTTGTGCGTGTTGCCAAGGCGCAAAAAACAACATTTCGTAAAGCAAATGAACAAATCCGGGACCAACAGCATTGCAGGTTAAACATTAACAAAAAAAAAAAAAAAACACAAAGTCACTTGACAACCTGTAAAACCTGTCATTGTGTGATATTTATATATTTATAGATACAGGGCAGTTAGATGGCATCTCACAACTATTACGCTTTTTAAAGAGCATATATAGTGCAAATATTTATACATACATTAAAGCCTTGGAGAGGGAGCATGGTGCAGTCAATGTCAGGTGGAACCATGGAGGAGAGAGCGCCAATCTACTTTAAGTTCACCCCTTCTCCCCTATGGCTTTACAAACAGTAATGATAGTTGTCATTGCCAACTGCCAAATGGATCAACAAACCCAGTCGCTTCCCTCGTGCATAACTATTATTTTCTCGAGAAATGTAATTAGTTGTATTGTCATTACTTATATTCCAGGCTTCAGAAGTTTGTTGGCTGGTCTAATAAGACCCCTTCAATCTATCCAGCTGTTCTCATTCACTGTTTATACTTATACCTACGAAAAGTAATGCACTCTAATTCTTATATAACCCACGTAATCGTGAGCCAGGATGTGCAGGGCCGCCTCCAAGGAAAAAGTGTGCATTGGGGTGGATGGATGGGTCAAACAAGCACGTGACTTACGCTTGTTAACTATTCTCTGTGTGAGAGCTGCTGTAGCTCAGAAAGTTGGCGCCAAACTGGGCAAACACTGTATAATGCATCTGTTTGTGAATTAAAATCTGTCAACTTCTGGCTTTGATGCTAAAGACGTGAAAGCTTCTGCACATATTTAGTTTAAACCAGATGCCTGGTCCTACAAATTACAAAAACCATGCTAGGTTTTGACCGGGTATTTGCATTAAAAGCTGCTCCGTTAGCATCACTACCATGTATCGCTCAGCCTTATGAAACGCCTCAGAAGTGTCAACGGCGCTGGCAGGCAGAGTGAAATTAGAGCAGATGAGTAAATTAACATGAACAGAAACAAGAGAAATCTAACATTAAATATTCACCGCTGACACCCTGAGCTGGGAAACTAAACACCTTTGTCCTCCTTCACTAACCCCCCTTCTCTCTTGTCCCCCTCTCTCTTTCTTTAAGCCTTTCTCTTCCTCTCCATCTGAAACTCTCCCTCAGGCCATATCACCTTTAATTGGTTTTCTTTTTTTCCTTTGAATCAGACTCAAAATCTTGGATGGCATTGTTTGTTGTTGGTTCATTGAAGTCCAACCTGATGAGCCCTTAGTGAACCAGAGCTTGTAAACCTGCTGATTTGGTGCCCCCCCCCCCCCTCCAACAAAAACAAGAAGAAAAAGATAAATTTGAGCATCCATACTTGTTCTGTTCAGGATAGCTTTCCAGGACCAACAAGCTGCATATATCTATTCCTATACATAATCCCTCAGGTTTACAGGTCATGTCCTGCAGGTTTCGATTTCATGCTGACCTTTCTCCTGTTCAACGCCTGAGTGTAGAAACACAGTGAACGCTGTGAGGTCGTTTTAATTGCCAATCAAGTTGGCAATTAAAACGCACTGTGATACAGTTGAATGCAGGAGCTGCATCGGATTAAAGCAGCGCCTTTTCAGCAGCGCAATAATAAACTGCAAACTACAGGTATGTACAATAAATATATATGATGGGTGTCAGGTGCGATTGGTTATCCTACACCTTTCAGATCACAGTTCACGTCTTTGAACTTTGGTCTTCGCTCTATTTGATCGCCTCGCGCTGCCAGCAATCCCATCATGCTTTCTTGTGACAGGTTTTCGGTTTGTCATTGAAAATGAATGAGACTCTGCAGTCATCTGCACACATCATTTTGTGTATTGTCCGAATTAGGTCTCGATCATCAATCATCAGTATATTTGTCTGTCGTCTAGAGGCCACTAGCAGAGTTTAGTTTTTCTTTTAGCATAACTAAAGATTGTTGTTTCATCATGTTACTTCAGTTTGATTGTGTACTATGTTTGATTCTCATGTCTTAATAATCTACCGATAAACTGATTTTCCATTAATGTATCTTGTGTCTTCCCTTCCAGCCCATTTCCTTAATTGGTGTGGAATCAGCGAGCATCTCCCGTTTCATCTCTTCTTCTTCTATTTTTCCTCCTTCCCTCTCTCCTCTCCTCTCTCTTTTCTTCTGCTTTCCATGGCAGCTGTCAGTGTCTTGTCAGTGCTACAGGACAATGCTGCTGGGCTCAGGTTGCTGTGTGTGTGTGTGCGCGTGTGTGTGTATTTGACATGCTGACATTCCTGCTGCCACTGGCTGAATGTTTGGCCCTCCACACTCTGCTTATTCAGGCTGTTTCTCCAGACCGTGTGGGGGATTAGAGGGACTCTGTGTGTGTGTGTGTGTGTGTGTGTGTCGGTACATCTTAGACACACGCCTTATCATAACACAGACGGCAGTGCCACTACAGGGACAAGACAGTGGTTATTTTAAAGTGAGGGTGTCTGTTTCTGCTCCTTAAGCCCTCCAGGCTGCAGGAGACCCCAGGTGGAACAGCAAGACGAGGAGACGGCCGGGTGTGTGTGTTTAGACATTAGATTCTATACCTTTTCCATCTCTACAATGTGAAGAATGTAGCGCAGGCCGAGCTCTCTGTCAGATCGAAGCACAGTTGTCGGGCTGCAGGGAGAAGAGAGAACGAGCGACTGAAGATTTACACTCCAGAGCTTCAAGGCCGATGACACGCCGCCAGACTTACACTTACATCTGGTCGAGGCTGCACTCAGTCAGCCAGTCAAGAAAGAAAGAAAGAAAGAAAGAAAGAAAGAAAGAAAGCAGATTTTTCTTGTCCTTCTTTTTGAATGCAGACAACATAATGCTATAAATGATGCAGTGAAAATAGGGACACAACATCAATTTGACTGGTTGGTTTGTATCACAGAAGGAAACTAGAGAAATGATGCCGACATGACTAATGTCTTCAGGTTTTCTGACTAAACTATGCATGTGATTTAACATATGAGCAAACAAACTGAACATTGGTTTTGTTTCACAAGCTCCAACCACAAGCACAAAACAGTTGTCTGCAATAAAAACTGGAAACACACTGTAAGATGGCTGGAACCTGAAATCCCTTGCACTATATTTCATATTCGCACATCTCTTATTTTCATTTGTTTGTTGTATATATTTTTAAAGATGTGTAGAGATATGTTGACAAAAAAACTTTAAACCTTTAAACATTCTAAATATGTTTTAAAAGAAATCACATCTGACTCACTATTTAGGGAGAAATGTGAGTTTTTTTCACCAACTAACACGACATCACTGAATATTTTAGTTGATAAGAAGTTGAGTGTTAGTGGGTAGGATGTGTCCGATAACATCTTTGCAGCCCGGTCGCTGCAAATCATTGATCTCTGGCAGCCCACAGTCATGATACATAGAAAAAACCCACCATGTTCGGACCAATATGTTCCTTTTTGTCACGACAAGGAAATGAGGATATCCATTCCACTGGAGAATAACAGGCAGATCAACAGGAAGCTATGTTTAATTATATAAAGCCGGACGTTACAACAAAACATTGAAGTAATGGCGTCTAAGTATTGCTGGTTAGGAGAAAGTCATTGTTGGTTTTAGTCTCCTCATTGGGTGTGTTATTAATAATGAATTAGACCCTTTTAAAGCGTGTTTTTCTTAGCGATGTAGTGTGTTTCTCCGGCCTTAGATGGCGCTCTCCTCCACATCAACACAAACTCTGGGTTTGAGTTTGACGACCTGCAGGCATCAGACTGCCCCCCCCCCCTTCTCTGTTATGGGACCCTCGGTGTTACCATCAGCCAACCCTGCCAGGTGACAGCAGGCTCCTTTTGTAACGACGTGTCGCTCTGGTGTCATTGTTGTCTCATTAGTGCGTGTGTGTGTGTGTGTGTGTGTGTGTGGCAGCTCTGATGGGACGTAACAGAGTTTCACATTTTCCTAGCAGCAACTGCTGTTTTTACAGTCAGGAATTCAGGGACACAAACTGAGGAAAAACTGGTGACCGGTCGTTTTGTGGTGTTTCCAGTCGTTACCGAGCTGCAAACTTTTACCTCCAATGCAAGATTTCCTTTTGCTCAATTTCAGCTGCTGTGTAATTTATTTAAAGATTACATTACAGGTGATTTAGCAGACGCTCTTATCCTGAGTGACTTACAGTGAACTAACTACAGGGACAGTCCTCAGGAGCAACTCGAGTTAAGTGCCTTGCTCAGGGGCTCAATGGTGGCAGCCTGGTATTGAACTCACAAACTTCCGGTGTTCTGCACCAGTGGTCCCCAACCTTTTTAGCACCACGGACCGGTTTAACGTCAGACAATATTTTCACGGACCGGGCTTTAAGGTGTGACGGATAAATACAACAAAATAAAAATGACGACTGGCATAAAAACTGTGGTATATTGTAAATATAATAATAAACATGAATCCACTGTGTACTCGTATGCAACTTTATTAGCAGCGTCCTCGTAGCATCGCGCCAACAACATAACATGAATAACATCCTCTCTGACTCTGGTCGCTATGGTGACGTTTAAACATGCCTTGAAAATAAGATACAGATACACCACAAAAACGAATATAAAGTGCATGAAAATTTTAGCTCGCCATAACGCTAAATCGAGCCGGTCGCCGCATATTATACAGAGCGGGCTTGGTGCGTGGGAATCACTTGTCGCGATGAATCCATATTTTAAGTAGGACTCCTGGTATTGTCTGTTAAATGCAGCTTTCTTTTTCTTGGAAGTCGTAGGCTTTTTTTATTTTTCAAAATAAAAGATCGTTATGGCTCAGACAATAAATAAAACGGAAATAATGTAAGTTATTTATTCTTGCTGTGCGGCCCGGTACCGGTCCGCGGCCCGGGGGTTGGGGACCTCTGTTCTAGACCACTAGACTACCACCATCCTCACTAAAGATGAATTCACTAACGGAGTCAAAGTCCAGCCAGCCAACCAGGTTTTCTTTGCAGTTTCCTGCAATCAAAAGGAAGAAGAAAATGTCCAAAAGTCATAAAACAATGTAGGCTATTTAGATCCCCGTACTGCTACTAATTATTTCCCATGACTGTACAGAGGGTTGGATCGTTTTTGGATGTTCCTGTAGGTGATGCAGACCAGACTGCTGGACCACAGAGGAAGAGAAAAACACTGCAAGGGGGTCAGCTGTCAATCACAATACATTTGGTGAGACTGTAATTATGCCACAGGCCCACCCAACCACTTAACAGGCACATAGCAGATTGGGAATAGTGTGTCTGTCATTGGAAGAGGGAACAACACTCTCACTTAAATGCCTTTAAAGTGTCCAAATTAAACAGCATTTTGAACGTTCTCCTTTTGTGCGTTCCACCCATTCTCCCAGCATACTAAATAACAGGATATCAGGAAATAAGACAGGGAAGGGTCAATGTGATATCCATTCAAATGTTTCTTGTGAAAATTAGCAAACATTTACAACAACCTTTAAAGTTTGATTGCTCCTGCTTGGTGTGCATGTTACGCTTTGGTAGAAGAAGGAGACAGAGAGACAGAAATAAAACTCTTAATTCTACAGCTTTGCCTTTGTCCAGACATGCTGCTACCAGTGTGTGTGTGTGTGAGTGTGCGTGTGTGTGTGCGTGTGTGTGTGTGTGTGTGTGGCATGCTACACTGTGACAGGGCAGATTTACAGCAGGTTTGGCCTTGGAGAGTGTTGGGCTGTGTGTTTGTGTGCGTGACGGCTCGAAGCAGGTGTGTGTGAGTGTGTGTGTGTGTATGTGTGTGTGTGTGTGCGTGTGTGTGTGTGTGCGTGTGTGGCCAGGTGAAGAGTTCAGAGTTCGTCTTGCCTCAGAAGGGAAAGTTAGCCGGCAGCTCGTCACTCTGCTGTCCTCGGATCCGGACGGAACGAGAAAGTGTCCGTGGACACGAAAGAAAAATAGCCACACTTACACTTTATGCATGTTCTCATGACACTTCTGTCATGTGAACATCTCACAACCCCCAATTTAGAAAGCAGATGATGTTCAGGTTGCACTGTAGTTACAGAGTGACAACAGCTCTCAGCCTTACTCGAGGCTACTTCTCAAAACAATGTCTTCTCGGCAGTTTTTACACATCATTATTATTATTATTATTACACATCACAATTATATATATATATATATATATATATATAAATAACAATTATATTGTAAAATAAAATACTTATGTTGCAACACATGACTGAAAGTGTATAGTCGTGGTTATAATGTCACAAATGACAAGGAATGAATAAACTATAAAAAAAAAGTTGCATTCATGTTACTGTGATACACATTTTAGAAATGTCAGTGAAAGTGTTTCCCAGTCTGCCCTGGTTTTATAGAAATGTTAAACGAAAAATTAAATCATTGCTTGATTTCGCGCAGCAGGCTGAGAAGTCATCTCTCTGTGGTCACAGCAGGAGGATCATCATCTGACTAAATACACATGGGGTCACATTTAACCTCCAACACTGAGGTCAACATTGACATCTCATTTTTGCACAACAACCTCTGTCTTTGTCCGTCAAACTGTGTGACAAGAAAAAATTGAAGAAAAAAAAGAACATTCTGGCGGTCATCTGATGATCTCTCGTATCTGATGGATTAAAAAGAACGCTGTGTTCAATCATAGCTGACAGATTATGGTTTTATTGTTTGTTATATTAATGTTTTTAAGAGTGAAGTGAAGTGAATGAGGAAGTGGGGAAGGTTTAGCAAGCTGAATGCCGCAGTGGAA
>CALSCE010009506.1:13957828-13960328 GCA_943593645.1 Bovichtus variegatus | reverse complement strand
TTTAACCAAAGGCCTGACTATCTATGCAAATCTTTATTGGAAAAGCACATTGATTTGCATCACTTCTAGTTCAGTTTTAATAATTTGGGGTAAAACCAGAGCAGTTATTCTGATGCAAACTCTCCACCTGGGAGAAAACCTGTTCCATATCGACATACAAGATAATGGCAGTTACGGTAGTGCTGCTGGGATTGTAAAAGTGAGGAAAACGCCATTGGGATCATTTCCATAACAGTTAATAAAAGTTCACTTGTATGGAAAGAACACATTTTGGAATATGAAAATGTGCACAAACTGCAGACCACAGCAAGTTCTGTGCACAGACGCAAAGCAATTTGAAATTATATTTTTTGGATGTTTTTCAGGCACAGTAATACGTGCAAGTACGTGCACAACGCAAGCGAACTGAATACAGTCGATTAATGGGCGCTCACATTATTTCCTCCTGTTGTGTAGCCAGTCTAAAGTTTGTATCCGGATGTTTTTTGAGAATAAGATAAAGAGAAGTTGAGTGTCACAACCACAACACAGACTGGAAACAGTGTTGCAAAGTGTGTGTGTGCACATGTATGTGTTATCTCTCCGATAACATTGACCAGCACTGCTGTAACGCACACACTCAAAGTGGGACACACCGTCGGTAAATACAATCCGCTCCCCTTCGTGGTTTGTTTACGTAGCCGCTGTCCCCCAAACAGCTAGCATTAGCATTAATGAGCTACAGAACAAAGGCAGTGAATGGGCCGGTATTAGCATTCGCTCAACTGCCTTTTATTGATACAAGCTCAAAGTCAGCTGAGGTGGAGTCGTTAGCACTTCCTTTGCAACTCTTTAACTGCTTTTTGATGTTCGACAGAGGCAAAATACTCTCCCTCCTTTAAAAAGCCTGTGCATGTTACAGTGGCACAGATTGGTTATACGAACACCTCAGGTCTTATGTTAGAGGTGGTTCCTGAAAAGCTAAATGCTGACACTCGCATACTTTTTATGAGTGAGAGGTAATAACTGCGTATGATAATCCAACACGTTCCAATTTCTCACCCACTTCAATCTCATTTTTGAGCACAAAATTAAGAAAAATGTCAGATGAATAATGCAGCTTGACTTGTAAAGTGTTCCTTCACAGCACTCTTGTCAGACCTTGGTGTTTTCCTTTTGGAAGAATAAAAGGTTAATCTTAATAATTGAATTAATATTTTACAAGTTACACATTTCTGATTGATGCAAAGGTAAATTTGAAAATATATAGTGTGGTATATTCCTGTTAAAACCCTGTCATGTTGCTTGTAAAGATGTATGGCAGCCCACGTCCAGCTCTCAAACAATAACCACCATTTGTGCTTTTGGAATGACGAAAACTGTGTAAACTGATTTTGTCAGCCGGGAGGTTATGAAGATCTCTAGAGAGAAACATGTTTACATTAAACTAGATTTACTAGATTTACATGGAATGTTATAACACCAATTTACATAATAAAAAAAATGCCAACAGTTCATAAAATAAAGTTTCTAAAATAAAATGAATCATCTTTCTGGAACAAGTAAAATCCACTTACAGCGAGAACAAGAGAAATAAACAAGGAGAAACTGAATTAAATGAGTGAAATCGGCCCAGCTGAGAAATACTTATTTTATTATATCTGCGTCCAATCAGGACTTTATCAGTGACTCTGGGAAAGCAGACTATATTTTCATTCACGAGAAAAAACTTGAATGAGTGATTTTTTTTAAGTCAGTCATTTAAATGATATTATGGTTTAAAGTTATGCATAATAAAGGGCGTGGCCACTTCGAGTGACAGGCGGGTGCCATTGCAGGATTCACAGCGGCTCTTAGAAACCTTTGGCTCACATCAAGGAGACTGCGTCCATATTTTATACGTTATATGCATTAAGAGCAGAAACAACTGCCATTACCGTTATTACCAGAAATGGGACTCAGCTTGAGGCAATATGCAGGTAAATATACTCTGATAATTACCTTTTTCATTTGTATATTTGTAAAGATACCAACAATGAAAACGATCGTGGCTATCATGCATACAAATACTATTTAAACTTTATATGGCGTTATTCTTCTACACATATTGTGGTCATGAAGTACAAAGAATAATTTCAGTTCCTTTATCAACATGCTTTCAGGAAACAGCATTAAAAATAGAAACCCCAGCCTTCTGATCTTTACATCAGTAAATACTCCTTTTTACTTCTGGGGATTGAATTTACGCTTCAAAAAGTGAAGATTATCTTGCTGAGTAATAATCCAAAATTCAATGGAATTTTCTCGAGGGAACCAGTGCGATGCAATCGTCCGGGGTTTGCCTGCATGTAACAAGGATAATGTTGTCAAAGCGTAAAAATTAGACTATGAAGAAAAAGGATGCAATCCACAAAATCGAGCAGAAATGAAAATGACAAAATAGCAGAAAAACAATTCGACCTTGTGAAACACTATGTGTGTGTGTGTGTGTGTGTGTGTGTGTGTGTGTGTGTGTGTGTGT
>CALSCE010009506.1:13943264-13957818 GCA_943593645.1 Bovichtus variegatus | reverse complement strand
TGTGTGTGTGTGTGTGTGTGTGTGTGTGTGTGTGTGTGTGTGTGTGTCTCAGACAGCGAGAGCCTGTCTTCAGACTGTGAGCAGCTTACAGTTTGGGGGAGTTTTGGGGGCCTCATCAGGCTAATTCGTCACCAGTTTAATCCACTGGTCTAAATCCAGTGTCTGAGACAGTGAACTGGCCTCAGCAGATTATAAACGAGGGGAGCGGGACTCGCCAAAACAAAGATGACTCTCTCTGTCCGCATAGAGCCTGGACAGGAGATAAAGACCCCCAGAGGCTCCGATGTTCAGTGTGACACACAAAGTGCTGCTCCAAACACAAATCAAAGAAGTTGACCAGGATATCCTTCAATACCAGAATCAATGAAACTATTTCAAACTCAAAAGATGAAACCAATTATTCAGTTTTAACTGATTAAAAGTGTCAAGTTGCAGAAACTAAATAGCCTTCATGTTCTTCCTCTTCTACATCTTCGCTGTAAACTGTTTGCCTTAAAGTTTTGATAGTGAGCTTGCAGGAAAATCAGACCGCAGCCCAAATCCTCCACCCATCCCAAAATCCCCCCGGGTGCAGCCCCGTTCTGTCGGTTCAGTCAAACAGCTGAACGTACAGAAGCAGAGAACTCCACCCAAAATCCTCCGCAGCAAGTCGCTTAAAACGAACAAGGCTTGCGCGGGAGTTTCCCAGTTTTATTTAGTTTGTGAATTCAGTTTATCTGACTAATCCATTGGAGTCTGTTCTCATTGTTTTGTATCCACTGGATCTGTCTTTGTTTGCAGTGCAGCCTGAGATCTTCTTACACATAATGCATGCTGTTATTTTAATTCCCAGAGTGCAGTCACCTGAAATTATAACAGGTTGAATAACTTTCCACCAAACTTCCACATGAAATCATCACTTTTACGAGGTACACTGACTTAAAAAGTTCTAAAAGTAGAATTTTAATTCCGATATTCTAAGGCTGTTTTTTGTTCTACATATATGGCACAAACAATGAACATTGTAATGAAGAAAAATGTTGCTTTAAATTCTTTTTGTCAAAGGAATAGCTTGTTTTTTGTATCTGACAAACATAGCTTGGGGGGATTTAAGCCATAATTAAGCTCAAATGAAGACTTTTAGAAGCGTAAAAAACAGTAGCATATTAACTTCCTGTTACTAATAGTGAACATCTAATACTTTAATTAATAATTAATTAATTAACTACTATTATCAAGGCAGTGAACATCATATCGGCATTTTGGATTTTAGCATGTTAAACCTGAAACCAGTAAGATACATGAGAGTGGGATATTTTGTAAATAAGATCACTCTTGTGTGTGTGTGTGTGTGTGTGTGTGTGTGCGTGCGTGTGAGTGTGTACGAATGGCACACACACACAGGAGGGAAGGATTATTGTGTCTGTTTAGGCTACAGAAGCATGTGGGAGACGTCACCGCGCTCTGCAGGTCGTCCCCCCATTCCCTGCCGATGATTAACTCAGCTCAGCTAATTACCACACACACGCGCGCAGACACACACACACACACACACACACACACACACACACACACACACACACACTACCCTAGTTTTTGTGGGGAATGAGACGCTTCCTTCTAAACATCCTGAATTTTCCTTTCAGTTCAGTGACTTTGAAAGCTTTGAAAGAGGCTTTGATTGACTTTTTTACGACACATATTACAGCTTTTTGAGAGGTTTGCCTTTAAGGCGCTGGGATTTGTAGGACATTTGAACTCATTTATAGGAGGAATACACCATCTTTTCATCACTTTGTGTACAAACAAATGTGATCCATGGGGAGACTGAAAGGGTTTCTTTTTGGATCACATTAAAATAACTGAAGCTCGGAGAAGACGCTTCACCCTCGAAACAACTTGCAAGAAACTGAAAGGAAAATACAGTTTTGTTTATCGCTCCGATCAGTAATGATAACATTTCACTCGACAACGTAATTGCTGAGATCTGACGATGCAATGACATCATGGACTCTGTTTTACTGCTGTCACTTCTTTCTCAGAAGTCAGGAATTACCGTAACGAGTAAAATGTTATCACAACCGACAGGAAGGATGGACAAAACTATGAATATAACATCCAGTTTGCAGAAATGAAGGATTTCCCTTGAAAAGAAAAAAAAGACTTAACCCTGAATTACCAATTTCTATGTCGTTTGACAAAAGAAATCAAAAATGTACATTAAGGTTTAAAAAATAGGATTTTTTTGTAGAATATCATAGAAAGATCCGAGGTAGCTGCAAGACTCTCTTAGGGTTTTAACAGACCATCCAGGAATTCATACACACACACACACACACACACACACACACACGCACACACACACACACACACTGCGCCCTGCTCACAGTCACCCCGCCTTACCCCCTGTGTGGCGGCTGGAGGCCCAGATTTGAAAGGGATTTGTTTGACCTGAGGAGGTGTGGGCGGGGGGACATTGTGTGTTGTTTGTGTGCGTGTGTATGTGTGTGTGTGTGTGTGTGTGTGTGTGTGTGTGTATGGGGGGAAGACTTAGACAGACAGTAAAACATATGTCGCTCCCAGGGAGGTGCCATCTTGCTAATTTAGCCACGGCGATGCTGCGCTGCGCCAGTCAATAGTTTGAATCGTCCACACCCTGAAAACCCACAAACCTGCTGCTTTACAGCTCGCCAGAGGCCCGGGGGGCGGGGGGGGGCGGGGGGGGCGGGGGGGGGGCAATACGGAGGGGAGGAGGACCCCTCAGTGCGAGTGTGTGTGTGTGTGCGTGTTAAATTCTCCCTCCAAGGTAGAGATGACTGTAGGAGGTGTCGCCCTGCTGCCTGTTTGCAAAGTTTCTTTGCTTTAATATTTTATCACGGACAGCGAGGGAGGCAGGATGGACGGTGAGAGACAAACACGCCGAGGGACTGAAACATCATCAAATGTACTATTTGCAATGTGTTTCTTATTTTCCTAGTTTTGACCACACCTTCCTCAGAGCTTCTCTCAGGTTTGTGGCCACAACAGAGGTCATCGCAGCAGCACGAGCAGTCAGACACTCAGACAGGATTTAAATAAATCTGCAGTTTAACCGTATTATCTAAAGTAGAGAAAATGAAGGTAATCATACCCAAAGTTTCCATTATAATCCACCTTTGCACTGGAAAGCTGTGTGCAACTCTTTTTATTTGTCATGATCACAGTAAGACTGTTCCTCCACAAATGAGGATTAGGGATGACGAAGGAAATAAGCAATAAATACTGAACTTGATAAAAAATCAACTTTTCTTTTGCACCTTAGAAAAGATGTGACACTATGATGTACTAAATTAAGGGTCTTAAAAGTTTACACAGAAAATGGTTTTCAACTCCACTTAATCCTCTGTTCATGATACTGAACTTTAAAAGCAAGTGTGCAACTAAAAATAATAAGAATAAATGTACTTTTTTAAACAGAAGAATGAAGTGGAGGATGTTTTTAAGTGTCCTCAGTCTCTGGCGCACCACATGACCCAAGTTGTTCTCTCTATAGCCTGTAAATCCTCTTCACCTCCCTCCACTCCTCCTCTGCTTTCACCTGAAGAAAGGAGGCTCAGCCGCTCCCTTCTTTTGTTTCCCCACCTCTGCGCTTTCCTGTAAATGTAGGACACGCACTCCTCAAATTGTATCTTCCTCGGTCTGTCTGCGACCCGCATCTCCTCTTCCTCCTCTGACCTCCTCACCCTGTGACCTTGGCTTCCTCTCTCCTCTCCATCCTTCTATCATTGTATGTAACTATCTTCTCTCATCTTCCCCTTTGCCCCCATCTTTGTCTCCTTTCTTCTCTTCTTCTTTCTCTTCTTCCTGTTTTTAAGAGGTTGCAGTTGTTTCTGCTGCCCTTTCTCTCTGCCTGTCCACTGTTTTATTTCTGCTCTTCTCTCGTACGTATTTATTATTCATTTCCAATCTGTGCTCTGTACTCTGCTTCAAGTCTTTCATAACTTTCTATTCTCTTTCCCTCTTTCTCTCTCAGTTGTCAATGATAGATGGATGAACAGCTTGGTCTCGGCCCATAAAAGAAGCGTGGATGTGAAGAAAACCTTAATTTCAACCTTTCATTTGTCCTGCTGATGTGCCCTTAAGCAAGATACTGAATTACTCCCAGCGCCCAGAGCATTGTTCTCACAGATCATACACTGTGGAAAAGTGCAAAGAAAATTTCCCACAGCCTTCGGTAAAATGTCACATTATTGAATGAATAGCCTACATTAACGATATTGTTCATGAAAAGGAACATTTGCTCGATTCATAAATTTAAAGAAGAAATATTTGAGCAGAACACCTGTGGATTTTTATGAGAGAGTTTCACCCTTTGCAGACACAGAATACATTTGCACCCACACACGCAAAACCCAACACATACACATACACACACACACACACACACACACAGACACAGACACACACACACACACACACACACACACACTGTCCCTAAATACCTGACCTGGATTGTTACCGGGTTGAACTGGTTTGAAGGGGAAACTGCTGCTGTCAGGTGAACACATGTTTCTACACAAAATAAGGTTTAAACTGGTCTCTTCCTCTTTATTCAGCCTGCGTTTGACGAAATACGCGTACTCACTTTCTTGCCGTAATACAGCAACTGTTTGTAGGGAAATCTCTGCCCCGGGGCCAACAAATAGACCGGCCCATAACCTGACGGTAAAACTACAAATGATCATTTAGTTTCTTTGAATCAGAGCCAGGCTAGCTGTTTCCAGTCGTAATGCTAAGATAAGTTGATCCCTTCCAGCTTCATATTGAACAGGCAGATATAAAAGTCGTATCAATCTTCTCATCCAAGAAGAAAAAACGGAAATTGCGTTTCCCCCCAAAGAAATGTCTAGCTTTTCCTTTAATAGAGTTTCTCTTTGATGTTGTACTTAGCTACACATACACACTCATTGGAAGCTACAAATTACTGATGTGTGCACATAAATCATCCATTTAGCTCGGATACCTGCAGGGCCCGGTAGGATCCCTCCCTGTCTGAGAGGAGTCTTGTGGAAAGGCCAACAAAGGAAAGTCAACACATGGAAATGTGGCAGCCAAAAGGTCGTGACCACAATTTCTATCATTCATGGTGACTTACATATTTCAAACTCCCCACCAACGTGTTATTCTTCCATGTAGTTTATATTCCCAATCTGACATTTAGGATTTTCAAACCCTTTGGTATTTTCCCCAGAGCTAATTTTAGAAAAGAAACTCACCTTTCCATGTGAACCCGCTGCGGGTAATGGACTCATGTTCCCGTGAGCCTGAGTCACAGAATGGTCATCTACCCGTGCAGGTGACACACACTTAGAAGCGGTTTTCCCGTGCCGCGAACACACCGCCAATTTAAAAGGTCCCGCACGTCAAACATCAAAGAGCTGGACGAGAGGGGGCGGGTCCCATGGCTCCATCAGGTTGCCGCGGGAGACAGTCCCCGAGGAAATGTCGCCGGCGTCAGCCCTGTCGTCAGGGCATAAATTACAGGCCAGGTAACCGTCACCTGGACCGGATCACTCTCTCTGTCTCTGTTTGTGTGCTGGTTTCCTGTCTCTTGGCTGTCTTCTCATCCTCCCTCTTCTTTCTCTTCACATCTTCATCACTGGTTTGGTCATGTCATAAAGTCACGTACGTTTGTGAGTCATGCATTGTACAGGTGCAGTGTAACCGTATTCATTGTTGGTCTTGGTATATGTCAGATATTTGTCAAAAGTTACCGTGATGTATTTTCAACAGTGTGTGTAAGCTACGTATTGTTATACAACGGTTCCTATGATCTCTTAAAAGTTATTCCTCATTCTCCATGAATGTCTAGCAACTACAGTCTTGACAGAAACTTCAGGAAAAATTGACTTTTCGTAGGTGTCGCTACAGACAGTGTAGGAGAACAGCCTGGTGTAAGGCCTTCATTTGCTTCTACGTGACAATGCCTCTCGCACAAAGCCAGACCAAATCACCAACATCAGACCTCACTAATGCGTCTGTGGCTGAAGGGGAGAAAATCCCTGCAGCCAGGTTCCAAAATCTGATGTGAAGCCTGAAACCAGAAGAGGCAGATTAAAGCCACCGGGTTTGGGAACAGGCATTGTATGGGTGAGGTTTTATTTGATCCCTTTTCTCGCCATCCTCTTCCTCTCTCACCCCTCCCTTCCTGAATGGGGAGGTTTCAGAAGTGTTTTGAAGTGTTTGGGAGGTGTGACATGAACGTAAAACTCTCAAAATTCTGCGAGAAAGTGAGATGGCTGAGGGCAAACACGCAGGAGAGTTGAGACAGCAGGTCAAGGCCTCTCCCTCTCTCCCTCCCTCTCTCCCTCCCTCTCTCCCTCTCTCCCTCCCTTTCTCTCTCCAGCTCATACACACAGTGTGGGATCTGAAGGTATTTTGCTGCAGGTGTGGTTCATTTGCTCGTCTCCTGGCTCTTCAATCAGAGAGTAGACAGAGAACTGAACTGCGAGAACATCTCAGCCTTCGGATTTTACGTGAACAGAATTTGTCCCTGGATTATCAAACAGAAAAAAAAACAGTTTTTCTCTCAGATGACAGATCTTTTCTTTTTTTTGTTTTACTCACAAATAGGCTTTTCTTTATCTTCTGCTGAACTGTATCTGTCCCTTTTTCTGTATCTGAAAGAACATCGCCACAGGGAGCGAAACTCAGTGGAAAAACTCATATCTCAATTTTTCCTGTCATTAAACACCAAGCAAAACTCCAGCGACGTTGTTGCGCAATGTCAGCGATTAGTCACTCCGGTGTTTCTTAGACTTAGTTTGATGGATAAAAACATTTTCCTTGTCACAGCGCTCAAATCTTATTCCCCTTGAATTTCCAGAATTGCATTTCAATGTGGATTAAGTCTTTTTTTGTTATTGCTTACTGTGCAGAATGTAGAACATCAATATGCTTGTTTTGCTGCATGTGGCCCTTTAATGTGAGGGTTTTTTTTCTTCTTCTCTTTCCATTGTAAAACACTGTGAGAAAAAGTTGTGCTTATATAAACTAAACAGTTTCTAAGCAAGTCTGGTATTTACAGAAGACAAACTCTCCCTCTTCTATCTCGTCATCACTCTCTGTTTTCTTCCTTATCTCTTTATCACTTCCTCTTTTTGTTTCTGAGTCAGTCCTATCTCATCTTTACTGCTTTCTCTTTCTCTCTCGTATTCTCAAGTTTTTTGCTTTCTTTTTTTTCGACCCTCCATCACTTTTTACTCTCTTTATTCAACGGTTAAGGTTTTATCTCATATAAATAGTCAACGTTGCCTTTGATTATGACGACATGCAGACTTTGGTGTCATCCCTGAATCTTCTCCACTTCTCTACAATGTCCTTCCGTCCTTGTTTTTTCTCTCGCTCTCTGTTTTTCACTTTCTGTCGTTTTTCGTCCACCTCCGTCCTTCCCGCCCTTTTCTTTTGCTGTCCTTCCGCACGTTCTCCTTCATCCCTCCTCTTTTTCCCTTCTCCACTTTTCTGTCTCTTTCTCCTCTCCGAGTTGACAGCTTGTCTCGCGGGAAAGGGGGGATTGTGTGACGCTAATCGGGGGCAACGCGGATTACAATCAACACCCACTCACACACTCACACACACACACACACATCTGTCACAGAGGCAGTTAATAAGTCAATATGTTGGCACTGCTCAGGGCCACAGAACAGCTCCTGTGGGGAGCCGTGTTTGTGATTGTGTGTCATCAATCCGAAAAGGACACATGATGTTATCTATTTACCTACCTATAAAGTCTAACAGGCCATTTAAGGAACCTTCTTGATAAACCTAAGAGCAAGATAAAAAAATAAATAAAAAAAAGACCAAGCAAGGCTAAAGGAAGATGCTTTACATTTCAACAGCATCACAAACTGCAGCCTCCAAAATGACCATGAAGTTGAATAACACTTTCCTAAAATAAAAAAACATTATAACCTTCATGAAGGTAGAATTTATTGTGGGATTGTTGCATTGGACTGCAATAGTTTAGTATGGCAATAGGCCAGTATATAGCTACTAGCAACCGAAGTGTATCTGACACTGATACTCTTTTCTACACATTCATGTACAAACACAAACACTGTTTTGGACACGCAGGCAAAAAAAACACGGCATCAACACGTCCTAATAGCTAAACGTCAGTTTTAAACATGTGGTCAATGTTGTGAAGTTTTATTTGGTTTAGGAAACAAAACTACTTGTTTAGGAAAAGATTGGGGTTTGGTTTAATAAAAAGTACCTTTCTTGCGGAACTTAAGATACAAAGCCTACGTAAAGTAAAGTATCTCTTCCATCTGTAACTTAACAGGCGATCTCCTGGATGAAAGTCCCGTGTTTGTTTGACCCGTCCATGC
Organism: Bovichtus variegatus; assembly: GCA_943593645.1. Classification (NCBI taxonomy): domain Eukaryota; kingdom Metazoa; phylum Chordata; class Actinopteri; order Perciformes; family Bovichtidae; genus Bovichtus; species Bovichtus variegatus. The sequence goes on along the minus strand of CALSCE010009506.1, from coordinate 13,949,470 downwards.
CCGACCTACCCGGACTCTGTGGCTCTTTAAACTAGGTGATCTAACTTCCTTCTTTGCTCCTGTCATATATAGTACGGCCGCTAGTCGTCGCATCCAGCAGTAAACGTTAATATGGGTTGTAATAAGCTGCTTGCACAGACGACCTACGGGGTTGTTTTTGGGGGGGAGGTCCATGAATCATAAACCTTTAAATAAAGGGAGTAAAAACTAAGCAAAAAATCCTAGAGTTCAAAACGGTTACAACCTATCAAGAGTACCGACTACAGACTAGACAACCTCCAATTTGGCCGTCTAAGGAGGGGCTAATTCAGTAGTTCCCCACCAAATAAAAAAAAATGTCTGCACTTGTGACATGGGTGGAAAGTAGACACTGCTTTATTTTAAGGGACTGAGCCAAATGGCCTCAAAGCGCTCAATTGGTTGATTTACTGCAGGAATGAAGCTGAACCAGAAGGAGACGTTCAACAGGGCGTCTGCATCTTCAGATCTTTGTTTGTGAACTTTTAAAAGCAGCGACTGGACTTTTCATATAAAACCAGTCCAGGCCAAACTCAAGGCCAGACTCCAGTCCCAGTTTACAGAGTGACCTCTGACCCCTGAGGCCAGAGAGGAAGTACTTAGTAAACAGGAGGGGGTGGGAGGACAGTAGATAGTATCTGATTCAATCACAGCAGCGTGGGAAACACACTCACACACACACGCTCACACACTCACACACACAAACAGCCAGTCCGCCTTCAGGACAACAACACAGGAAGGAGCGTCTAAGTGGCCGTTTCCATAGAAACGGCGACCGCCGCCCGAGCCCTAACCCCGGGTGTATTTGAACTTTTACCCCAGAGGACCTGTGTGCACTACACAGTAAGCAAACACACACACTGGCGCAGCTCTTGGCTGAACTCGCCGGCCCTCCCGCAGCTCAGCATGTGGTCCGACTTGAGAAAGTGGAGGACGCAAACACACTTCAAACACACACACACGCTCTCTTTCAACAGCGCTCTTCAGATGACAAAACATTTCCTCGCCGTCTCCCCGTGAAATTTTCCGAACTCCCCTCTTCGTTGATAGATGTGGACGGAGAGCCGGTCGGCGCTGTGCCGGGAGTGTTTTCAGGGTTTTTATGCGCTCTGTGTTTGGACTGCGGCCTCTTGTTAACGTCCTTCTGGCTACAAACACACTGACATGTGATTTATGGAAATGAGCCATGGAGGAAACTCAGTGGGATAAATCAAACGCACCCAAACCTGTACAGTGTGCGTTTCACTCTGTGTGTGTGTGTGTGTGTGTGTGTTTGGAACAGAGAGGGTAAAAGACAAGAAACTAATAAAAAGGAGACACAGAGGGAAAGTGTGTGCGATTGATGGGCTTTTTTCCTCTTTTGATGTTCTTTAATGAAACATCCAACAACAAAGCCGGGAGAAGAGGCTATAAATCTACATGAAGATGGGTTTAAAAGTAAAGTGGTTCAGAGATATTACCCATGCCCAAAACCTGTTTCGTATTTGACCAACAAGCTCTCCAAAAGTGAGTGAATCGAGTCGATTTGATTAATTCACAAACTTAAAAGAACTTTGAACAAAAAACACATCTCTGTTTCTTCTTCTGGCTGCTCTGCCAAAAATCACGCAAACATTCTTCAATCTATCTAATCTGCATTACGATGAAAAAAGTGCTTTAATATTATATTTTATCAGGTTTATGTGTTTATTAGCCTACATTTATTACAATCTTTGCTTCTCTTTTGTTGTCAACTCTTTCCTAATTTTTGCTACAATCACCAAGATGTGAAGTGAGTGGAATTAAGAATAAAAAAAACAAAACAAAGACGTAGAAAAACAATTACTGATTAGAAAAAATAAAAACTTGTAATGCAGTAATGTAAAGCACAATTAATCACATTAACATAAAATGCACATTTGTAATTTGCATTAATTGTTTTAACTTAATTGTTATCTCTTGGTACCTGCCAAAAATCCCTCTCTTTTCCTGTGAAAGGTTCATTTTGGGAAACTTATCCTGCACTCGGGACGTATATACAGAAAGTAATCCAACAAAATTGTATTTAGTGTAACTAGCTAACACCTCCCATCATATGCTGTGGGTGGAGGACCTCCACAGCACTCCATATTCTGCACTAAGCCTAAACAAAGACGCTCTAACAACCATTAAACTGTGACTTCATCCTCCAGACTATCTGCTCTGAAAGACGCCCTGCCATTGTGATGAGTGATAAACACAAGTGACAGATGTGTCTTACATTGATTTGTCGTGTTTCATCAAAGGCTCTGAATTCACTGTGTTAGTCAGGAGGACATTCTGTATTTGGAAAGTAAAGTTCATTGCTCTCCAGACTGTAATTGCCGCACTCTCCTTATTCATAAACAAGATCCGAGACGCGTATTTCTCTTGAATCCTTCAAATGTTTCCTGTACTCTCCTCTTTCGTAATTGCGGGGATTATTTTTACATCGTTTAAAGAGCAAAAGTCCTTCTCGACCCCTTCTCGATTTCATTTGAATTGCCCTCTGTTGAACCGTCTGTTAACACTATTCATAAATAACCGACACGGGGAAATGATGAAGTGGGTTAACCCTTGCGTTGACCGGCTCCAGCTGGGACAAAGGCCAGCAGGTTCATCTCCACCGCAACAAAGTATGGATCACCGATCTTTATCTGCTTAACTCAGGAGATCTCGAGGAACCAAATACTTAAGGGCTTCCACAACCCCCCCCTGCGTGTCGCTGTGTGTGTGCAAATACATAGTTTGTCTATGTGTGTGTGCGTGTTTGTCTTTCACGTAAAGATGCTGATAGTCGTCCTGACCTTGCAGGGTTTAGGCACAGGGTTGGGTATTAGCAGGTTAATATCACCCTACAGGTTGAGAAGAGTGACCTCAGGCACTCTGCAAACTGTCCCAAGAACCCAGTGACCCTCCCTCCGTCAGATTACACCGGGTGGAGGTGTGTGTGCGGGGGGGGGCGGGGGGCTTGGAGGGGGAAGACGACCATGGATGGTGACCTTCGGCCGGTTTTATAACCTTTCAAAGTGTTTGCTGGTGTAAAGGTTGAGAACTCAACGGTTAGGTGAGCATTACTGACTGACTAAAATGGGTGAATATTTGCGATACATAAGTCAGTTGTATGATGCATTTTGTCATTAATGATTAAACTCTAAAGAAGTGGCAGGATGAGACGATACTTTTAATTAGCTCTAAACTAATTTAGTAGAATGACATACTGCATTGTTTTGATTGGTTGGAAAAAAGTCATAATTTTGTAAAGATTTAGAAAGACATTCAGACTCTGTACTGCCTCTTTATGTCTCCAGTATAACAGGATTTGAGCTGTTAGTTTCCCATTACAGAGTGAACTTTTCTTTTGTAAAAGATTGGGGTGTCCTCCAAATGGAACATATTATATATTATTTTGGACATTTCCCAAGAAACAAAGGAGAGAAAAGAAGAGAATCTAGAGAGCGGTGGATAACTACAGTATTTTCAATTGTGTCTAACCAAAACATTAAAAAAGTGTTGAATTAAATGAAACGAAAGCTAAAACAGGAGATTATTTTCTGTTAGACGGGCATATTGTTTTGAAATGAAAATTATATAAAAGCATATTTTTAACCACATGGTATCAAATAAAGCAACAAAGAGTAAATATTAAAACCAGGAAAAAATGCATAGATCAAAGGAAAATTGTATTCAACAAATGTAAAGACTAAACTTTAACATTTGGCTTCATGGAGCAAAAAGCGTCCAAATCGAACACTCAAAATGTTGGAGGTGATGGAGACGGTGACGGGGATTATCCCTTGTCAAGGGCGTCACCCAAGGGTCTCAGGGGACAGGTGGGGGACATGGGATCAGGGGACAAACTCAATGAACTCGACTCGACCTAGAATCGTTTCTCCTGCCACAGAGGGCGAAGACAAAGCTGCAACAACTCTCGATTGGTGCGTTTTTAGTGGTAAAGCCGGCCTGATCGCTTCGTGCTTCCTGTCGGGCTTTGGGATTTCTGACACTGTGGGTGAAGGTGAACTCTCTCTATCTCACACACACACAAGTATTTGCGTGATGAACTCCCAGTAGATTGCAGAGTATTTCAGTGTGTGTGTGTGTGTGTGTGTGTGTGTGTGTCTGAAAAGGTCCACACTGGTGAAAATCCGTGTGTGTTTTTTCAGTGTGTATTGTTTTCTCAATGTTTATGTGTTTTGAATTCACATATACTGTATCGTAATTTTTATGTGGGTGTTTGTCCATGCATGAACGTGCTTGTCTGACCAAGTGTGTGTGTGTGTCTGTGTGTGTGTGTATGTGTGTGTGTGTGTGTGCGTGTCTGTGTGTGTGTGTGTGTGTGTGTGTGTGTGTGTGTGTGTGTGTGTGTGTGTGTGTGTGTGTGTGTGTGTGTGTGTGTGTGTGTGTGTGTGTGTGTGTGTGTGTGTCTCTGTGTGTGTGTGTGTGTGTGTGTGTGTGTGTGTGTGTGTGTGTGTGTGTGTGTGCATGCGTGTGTGTGTGTGTGTGTGTGTGTGTGTGTGTGTGTCTGTGTGTGTCGAGCAGGTTTAATCAGAGAGGGCCTTGTCCAGGATAAATTTGTGGCCCCCGGCCTCCTAATTCATCCTCGCCCTGCTGGCCTTGGGCCACTAATGAAACCCACCAAGGTTGACCAGCTACAATAACACACACACACACACACACACACACTCTCTTCCTCCTGCACATCTTCATCTCATGTCTCCTTCTCCCTCTCTCTTTCTTCTCAGTTTCTTTTCCCGTCACTCGAGTGTTCTTTATCTTTTTCCACTCCTTCAGCGTGATCGTCGCTTCCGTAAATAGAAAGTTATGTCACCTTTTTCACTCAGGTAATTATACGTGTCTTTATTAGACTAACAATTGTTTGTATAGTCAGTGCATAATGTTCATTAAAACAATTGCAATGGTAGTGTGTGCCATTGTCTTTCTCCTCCACCTCTCAGAGAACAAGGCAACATGAACTCTGACCTGAGCAACACGTCCCGATCAAAACATAGATCAACTCCGTATATGTTGTCATATGCTAATACTCCTTTCATTCTCCTGAAGCCTCGCTACCATTAACGGTTCAAACGATTTCACCTGTATCTGTGGACAGACGTGAGGACTCACCGAAATCTTTAAAGACTGGACAAATCACATATCATTACTTTTCCCACCAGCGTGCAGGGAAGGAGCACACGCTTAACACGGGAGAGAACACAAAGACATGCTCGCCGATGTGCTAGCTATGAAAATTTTAATTTTTGCTTGACAAAAGCCGAAATCTCACCAGATCGGGAATTATGACATCTTCCTGTATCAAAACAGAAACGCACATTTATCCAAAGCACTTTGCTTTTGATCATTTATACTGCAGTCAACACGGAAAAAGGAAAGAAACTCAGGAAAAATACCGAATGTGCATAAGATGGAGGATGAAGAGATGAGGACAACACAAAGAAACTAAGATGAAGGATGAGCTTCAGGTGAAGTGCACTGATGAAATGGATTCTAAAGCCACTCTGTCACTCACAGAACCTGCAGTCTGCTGGTTGCCTTATTATTTCATACCAATCCTCTGGTTTCACACGTTTTGGTCACAAACAGAGATGATTGGTCCAGTGTCCCTCATTTACCTGCAGTCAGGTGAAACTTAACTGGGACAAATACAACGATTGACTTTTTCCACACTTCGGTCCGATTTGGAAGAGAAATGTAAGCTAAAAGAAAATCAACAGGGGAGGGGGAAAAAAAAATCTGAGAAAACGAGGAGGACGAGGGACGGACGCGTGAGGAAGAATGAAAGATGGAGAGTGAGAGAGAAAGTCCAGGATGAAAAGGGAACACGAGGGTGAGACCTGAGTGAGCGAGGAATAAAAAACAGAAGGAGAGCGAGACAGGGACAGATTTCCCAAGGGGTCGATGGAGGGGGGAGGGGGGAGGGGCTTCTAAGTACAACACACACACACACACACACACACACACACACACACACTGTCCTCATTAATTAGACTTCATTAGCGGCCGTCGGATGAGACTAATCAGGGAGTGTTGTTGTCGGAGATTGAGGGAAGTGTGTGTTTGTATGTGATTTACTGGCGGGGCTCAGCTGAGTCCGTGGAGTGATCAGAGCCCCAATCACACCCTGTAATACACACACACACACACACACACACACACACACACACACACAC
>CALSCE010009506.1:13925670-13936584 GCA_943593645.1 Bovichtus variegatus | reverse complement strand
GTGTGTGTGTGTGTGTGTGTGTGTGTGTGTGTGTGTGTGTGTGTGTGAGTATGTGCAAAAGTCAATTAGAATCAATTTGTATCCTCAGCTGTTTGAACCCCCCCGGTCCATCTTCCCCGTGACTCCGTCTGTGTGTGTGTGTGTGTCTGTCACCTTGTTGTCTTGTTATTGCAGTGCTGGTGGTTCCCTTTGGTCACTGTGTGTGGGTCAGTTTGGTCAAAGTGTGTGTGGAGTGTTTGTGGTGGTGGTGGTGGTGGGGGTGGGGGGGGGGGGGGGTTATGATTTGGATGTCACAATTGGACCAAACCAAGTTGGACCAATTCAGATCAAGTCTGTTTCAGTTCAGTGCAATTAAATTACATTTTCAAATCAGTTTTGAGGTGGAAGCGTATTTTCTCCCGGATTACGGTTGGCAGTTTTAAGCAAGTAGTTTACGTTATAAATTGAAAGAAAAACAATGTAAAAATTCAACGAAACTACTTGGTTATGTTTAGGCCAACAAAAATACTTGGTTTAGTTTGAAAAAAAAGATCATTGTTTGATTCAAATTTACGGACGTAACTTTAAAAAAAGTCAATGTTGACCTTAAATTTCACACAGGACGTGAACACCGGTCTCCTGGGTGAAACGCATTCATCCACCCACCCCAACATCTCTACACAGACCTCGGCGGACCGATTAGAAACGTATTTGTAAAACATAAAAAGCTAAAAAGAACGAAATACGTCATTGACAATGCAGTAAGGTTGTATTGGAACATAATGTTTTAGGAGACCAGGCTGGTATCAGACACTCATCCCTGTAGCTCTGAAAGGTGAAAAGTTTGTATCTTGCTCTTTCATGGATGACAGCAGCTGTTGTCCGCTTGGATTCACAACAGTTACAATGAATTCTAATGTAAAACCACAGTCACGACCAAATAAAACCCTATGACGTCCATGTAAATGCTCGTTAATTGGAGCCCCAACTTGCTGCCAGTGCTGCTGGCTTCTCTCTCTATCTGGGTTGTTTTTGGGTCGACCACGTTTTTGATCAGGTCTAATTATTAATTTCAGCGTCTATACTTAACATATGGAGATTAAATGTATACCCATCTAGTCCTCCGACTCTGGGTCAGACCTCATAGTAGTTCAGGGGTTTTCAATTAAAATTCAAAGAGCTCCAGTGACTGAAATCTCTTCCCAGCAAAGGTCCGACTTACTGACTTACAGCTGTAAGTCGAAGCAAACATGGTCAAGGTGTGTAGTGCTTCTTTAGCTAAACCAGGGAAAACAGTCTCAGATTCAGTCTGTAGCCAGAAAGTATCAGGTCACTTGCTCCAAGCTGTCATCTCTCTCACATCTCTCTCACATCTCTCTCACATCTCTCTCACGCTGACTTTGCTCCGTGAAGATTATAATTTATTCTCATAAATGTATCACATGTCGGTCACAGGTCCGTCGTTTGGTGATGCCTATAGCACCTTCAATATACCTTCAAGGTTGCTGGTAACCATGCCACTGCGTGCTTTTTGTTGAAGGTTAACGGTCACAGGTTGCCAGGTTTGCTCAACAGGGCTGTGAAAGAAGGGTTATAAGTCCACATTTCTGTTGTTTACTCCATTGTTAGCTGTGTGTATATGGCTGCTCGATGACCTGGTGACATATTTTATCAGGGTGTTGCAGGGCCAGCCCTTGGCCTCCGTACTTTCTATTTCACAAACTCTCTATGTGTGTGTGTGTGTGTGTGTGTTTGTGTATGTGTGTAAACAGTGCTCACCTTGTTCCAGGACCATAAAGCTTGTGTGTTTTATCAGTGATTGATTGCTCGGGCCTCCACTGAGGCATTAGCTGCTTCCATATCTCCAGGCCCTGACTGCTGAGAGTGTGTGTATGAATGAGTGAGTGTGTGTTTGTTGACGAGCTGATGACTAGTCGCGGTGGTTCGGTTGGTAGCATGACTCTGTCTTGTTTTGTCGGAAGTGTGTGTTACCTGCACGGATAATCAAACAGCATGTGCGACACATTCCACGTTAGGTTTCTGTGTTCACGTGCCAACGTGTGTGTATTTCTTTGTGCGTGCCACTGCGCGTGTTAATGCAAGAGTTTGTGAGCTGGCATGTGTGCGTGTGGGTTTGTGTGTATGCGTGTGATGCAGGTTAATGATTGCAGGGTTCAGTGTATGTGTGGCTTCCTGTGGGTTTAAAGCCAGTGCTGATAGAGAGAGCGGGGGTAACATCAGGACACACACCCACGGAGACACACTCGCACAAAGACACACTCTAAACAGCTGTTTTGCAGTGTGAAGTGTAGAACTGTATAATAAAGTCAACATAGTTTGTACGGTTCCAAAGATCTGAACCGGCTGTGTAATACTCGCGTGTTACAAATAAAACTTCCGCTGCCGTCAACTCTTTTGTCCTGAGGAAGGACTACCTGAGCGCTGCTTGTTGGTTTGTGGTGCAAATTGAAGTTTGGAATAAAAAAACAGACTCAGTTTGCAAGTGGAGTTTTATGGATTACAGATTGAATAAAATGAATAGGAGGAATCGGATGTACAAGATTATTGTAATATAAGAACATTTGATGTTTTTCAATTCAATTCAATCGAATACAATTTTATGAATCCAGGAAGGCAATTTCATTTTTGGTTAGTTAAAGCAGACATATGCACATACAAGAAATTACAAGCAAAAAGAGCTATTTGGGACCATGTTGAGTGCATTTGCAATTAAAGTATTAAAGTATTATTAAAGTTATTATAAAATAGATAAATAAAGATTTTAAATATATACACATACATTTGTTTCATCTGCATCTGGATCTGAATGTGCATGTGTAGTTGGTAACCGTATTACACGAGTTATGTCATAAAATAGGAATGTGAGTGAGTCTGGAGCCAGTCTAACACACCTGTTTGTCTTAGATGACGGCTCTCTGGATAATCAACAGTTGAGCTCTGTCTCTCACACACACACACACACACACACACACACACACACACACACACACACACACACACACATACGTGTTCATTTCTTACCTTCTATCTACCTTCTTTTGTTCGTTATTATTTGAGTAATGTTTTTCCTCCTGCTCTTTCCTTCTCACTCTCACATACACACACACACACACACACACACACACACACACATACACACACACACTCACTGTTCTAACTCTATCAGTCTTGTCTCCCAGTGTGTGTTTCTGATCATGTGAGTGGCCACTTAACTAAATATTAACCAGCTAGAAGACAGTCAGTCCACTGTGTCTGTATGTCCACCACAGCGATCATTCACCATGACAGTGTGTGTGTGTGTGTGTGTGTGTGTGTGTGTGTGTGTGTCACTTTTGCTTTGTGCAGTGTGTGGTATTTGTGTTTTGCACTTATCTCTTTCACATGGGCTATCGTGAGATACATCCTGTGGCCGTGCTGTGTGTGTGTGTGTGTGTGTGTGTGTGCGTGCGTGTGTTTTTGTGTGTGTGTGTGTGTGTGTGTGTGTGTGTGTGTGTGTTTGTATGTGTATGCATGCCAGGAGGGTAATTACAGGCTCAGTGCAAGGCCTGGACAAATTACAGAGGATCACACACACACACACACTCCCTGTCTCTTACTACCTCTCTCCCTCTCTTTCTCTCTCCACCCTTTTAACCCCTGGCGTTGCTTCACATTAAGAGCTCTGTCAGATCAGACCATAACAAAATACACCCCTTACACACACACATACACACAAACGTGGAAACACACCCCTTCTCTCCGGTTAGGACACACTGCCACAGAAAAGTATCCACCTAAAAGTGATTTAATCTCGTAATGACTCGTAAATAAACGTATTTTCTGCTAACAAAAGTGAAAATCTGCCCACGTGTTGAGGTAATTCCACTTGTCTCCAATGTAATTCAACTTCTTTTGAATGTTTATTTCAACAATGTAGGTGAACCTGCAGTGAAATACACCCCTTCTTATCTCTATCCTTCAATCCACAATGTATTTAGTTCATTTTGAATGTGATTGTCGGGCTTGATGCATTTGGCCACAGTGAGAGTAAACTGAGAGTTTCATGCAGCCTTGATCACTGCCCACCAACCCGTTGCAATTTGTCTAACATTGGTCAGCAATGTCTTGTTATTGGTTGTGTTTTCTATGTTTTTCCTTTGGATGGCATCTTTCTGGTGCTTCTTTACTGCTACTTTATGCTTGTTCGTAAAGGTAACTTGAAATTAATGCTTTACCGGATGTCATCTTTCAAAGCTTTTGAGGTTTTTGTGGATGAAGGTTCGAATGTCTGCCGTCCTATTTTATGACATCATCAACCTTAAAACATACAAACAAATAAATGACAAAATCGTCAATTTGAATGAAGTGATTCGTTAGATTAAATAAATTTGTCTTTTTTCACTTTCAACTTTCTTTAATAAATATAACTCGCAGGAGCATGCCGACAAACGGTTTTTGAAAGGCAAAACTGCGACAAATACGGATTGAAGCAGAATATTTTGCTACACAAAAACATTAAATTAAATTATTACATCTATCTTTGACCTTTGGACTTTACGAAGCTCTGAAGATGTTGGAAATGTTTGGATCACACCAGTCTGAAACAATACGCAGCCACCTGTTAGGCTACCACTAAGTATATTATTAATAATATAAGTGCAGCCTGATCTTATCTGATCATAATAACCGGGTTTAAACACAATGAATTAGACGTACAAAAGAGAAAAGGCCGCGCAGACTTAGAATTTGAATGTCAACATTAAGGATGAAGCTTCGAAGCTTCAATCTATTCGGCACAACCCTACTTGAAATGCAGAAAAAGAAAAAAACACCATTTATTCACCATTTTCGTAAAATAATCGACCACATAAGTTCCAGTTGAAGGAAGAATAAGACTCAAACACCAACTCACTGCTAGCTAACACGCTAACAGGCTAACACGAACACTGCGAGCTTTCGCCCGAGGCTGAGAGGTGATTTGTTGTTTTTAAAGTGAGAGAGTGTGGACTGTCTCCTCTATCTCTGCTCATCACAGGTCAAAGGTCAGATAAGGACTGTCTGCTGGGAAATGGAGTGAGGGAAGAGGAGGAGGAGGCGGGGGTCACCTGATGACAGGACAGGAGGAAGAGGAAGGCAGAGGGGAAGTAGTTAGTGTTAGCACGCTACTGGTGTTGATAGGCGCCCTCAAGAAGGTGTTTGGTAAGTGAGGCTGTGAGTTACTAAGTAACTAAGACTCTGTTGGGTAACAGGTTAGGGTTCACTTCCCTCTCTGTGGGGGCATGGGACTAATATTGACGGGTTGGGGGTTTGATTTCCTTGGGGGCTGCTAATGCTAATAATAAGCACTCACGGAACCATGAAGAACACTGGATAAAACTCTTACATTAGCATCATAAATTCTTAAATCACCCAGACATTGTTGTACGGAAAAGTATAAATTCTACGTTAAATCTCGACATTTTCACTTTATTGTCAACATTTCCACTTTATTCTCCAAATGCAAAAACAAACCTCCTCTGATTTATTTTTTCTTATTTCCTCGTCTTTCGTATTTTTGTGCACTTGGTAAAATTTGGCACATTTTACACCAAAATTCTTTTTTTCTTTTTTAAATCTGATCAACAGTATTCAAGTGTGTGATGAAGAAATAGCACTTTGGCATTAATATGTTAATATTGATAATATTATTTGTTCCCTAATTAAGTTATGTATTGTAAATAAGGTACACATAATAAGGTACAAGCTTCAGGCTAAAGCACAGAGTCTAAAATAAATATTTTACACTGTGTTGTTGTTGTATTGCTTCCTACTAAACTATTTTTTTAGGGCTGAATATCCTTTGTTGCTTTGCTCAATTGTTGCAATTGTAAAATGTGAAAACCTGCAAGTGAATTAAATACATATCATCTTTGGGATCAACTCTTTGCATGCGTAATATGAAAAGTGTCACAAGTGAGATGAGAATAAAATGTTAAAAGTGTTTGCATATGTCCACAAACTCCATGTACTTGTTTTGTTTTTCACAATAAGATCTAGGCTACTTACAGCTGTAGCTCATATATACTCTGTGTACATGTACTGTATGTTCCTTGATGGCTTGCTTAGCTTCTATATTAGTCTGAGTTTACCTGCAGTGTTTGTACCTTCAGTATGCTTTTTGTATCACTGACCTACTGTGGACCCCAGGAAGAATAGATGTTACTATATGGGGATCCTAAATAAAGTAAACCACTCACCCTCCACTCAGCTGAATCATGCTGCATTAGTCCTTTATTGATTTTTCACAGGAAAACAACCTGGTTTAACATTTGTCATTCAGTAAGATTTACACACATTTACACTGGGGTTGCTCACAAAAGGTCAATCAGTGATATCTTAGAGTTCTCTTTGATTGTCAGTGAATGCTCATATTGGTTCTTCTTTGCCCTCTTAACTTTTCAGCGTGTATGCTTACAAAACAAAGTAGATGAGGTCATGTCAGCGTCCAGGAACAACCGCAGTTGCAGTTTGCTGTTTGTACCATGTGACAGATAACCCAGAAAACAAACTCTGCCCCTCCTCTCGGCTCTTCTCTTCTCCATTATATCCTCCCCTCTCGCCCTCTTTTCTTCTCCTTTTAGTCCTCCTCCTCCTCCTCCTCCCTCTCCTCCTCCTCCTCCTCCTCCTCACTGTTACCTGGCCTCTTCCTCCCACTTTCAATCTCAATTTTAGAACAATCTCTGCATGATTTGACTCCATCCATTTATAAATATACATTTATGTTCAAAATCTGTATTGCCATTCACTCCCTGTCAATCCTGAACAGCAAGACTTCACAAGATGACAAGACCTCTGATGGTTAAACATTCACATTTTGAAAGAAGTTCCAGCTGTTTAAGCTTAAAAATCAGACAAAACGAATCTAAATCACATCATGAACTAGAATGGCACTCGGAGAGCACAGACCTCCATCAAAGTCAATGGTGCATTCAAATGCAAACGTTCTCCAAATTCGGTGTTTCCATGAGTTCTGAGTCGTACTGTGGAAACAACATGGACACTACAAAGAGGATATGTTGCATTGTATTGCTCGGCCGTCAAACTAACAATTTACTGTCGTCCTTCATGTTTCTGCGTAATATGACATCCATTTGGCAAGTCGTTTACCAAAAATGTTGTTCTGACTTGATTCGATGTTCAAAAGAATTTTCCCAGACAGGGACACATTTTTCTGATTATTCCGACACCACATGAATGCAGCATAATTGCCCTATCTCGCAATGTTAACAAAAGTGAAAAATTATTTGTGTATCCGCCCCCTGATTCGGAGCCGCTCCAAAATGTAATGGGTTCTGTCTTGGCCCTGCTGCAGCCAAACAAACCGAGCCAAAAACATCATCTGCTGGTCGGAGGTGATTATCAGGAAATGGCCCCTGGTACCTGCCACAGAGCCCCCCAGGTACTGGACAAAGGCGTTTTAAATTGTGTCTCCTCTCACAGCTTGCATGAACAGGAAACTGAGCCATTTTGTCCAACACTGACAATAAATATATAGCGTGTACCTGAACATATTAAAACATGATCTGAATAGTGCTCGATTGGACAGAAATCTAACGTGCTGATACACTATAAATAAATACATTTATTAATTATAAATTGCCTAATTCAAGCCAAAATGAGACTCTTCCACCAGCAAAAAAATTAAAGAGACATTTTTATTTTGTGCAATTAAAGCTTTAAAAGGCCATTGGATTCAGCAAAATATAAATCATCTCCTAATGAGATAAGAGCTGAAAAAAACAACTAAACGATGAAACTAAGAAGCGGAACACAAACTACCGTATAATGGAATTTGCATATTGTTGTTTGTCTCCTCTTCTCCTCTTCTCTTCCTCCCAAAGACGTTATGATGCACTGCGAGTCTGTAAAACATGTTGCTCTTTGAAGGTATGTGCTAATAGGAGCTATTACACTCAATCTTCTCCTCCCCGCCATTTTACTCACAAACACTCTCTTCCCTTCCTCCGCCTCCCCCTCTGCTTTTTCTCCCTTTAGTTCTCTCTGTCTTTTTCTGTGTCTGTAATTAGCAGTGTGTTAAACTCGGTGAACAGCGGTCAGGAATGCCCTGACAAGCTCGTAAAAATGACATCAAACTCCCCGAGACGCCGACAAACAGGTTTAACCTCCCTTCTCATACAGTGTACGAAGATGAACGCGTGGATGGAAGAGACGAGAAAACAACGAGGAGGCAGGAAATACGGGAGAATTATTTGTTGTGTAGGCCAGTGTCACTTCTATAGCTTTTGATAAAGTTACTGAATTAAACAATGAGATAAAGTGAGCTGAGATAGTTTGAATTAAAAAGAAGTAGCTTATAAAATAAAATTACAATGAAAAGTTCAATTAAGAAAGACAGAAACATTGATGCTAATAACATTAGTGAATGTTAATTCAATGTTAATTATACAGTAAATTAAGACTGAAATTGTTCATTTTTTTCTCAGAAATTTTAATAAACTGAACTTTAAAAAAAAAATGTAATTATTTAATATTTCGAATAAACTATTTGCATTGTTTAGGACTTTAAAATATGTAGCAGTCTATTGATTCTCACCTAATTTATTTCATCTGTTTGTGTTTGCACGTGAAAGATTTTCCTGATTAATGTTGTTACTTTCTAAATTCAGGATTTGCAAGATAAAGTTTAAGTTTATATGGAAATAAGTTTATTTTTACAATTGCTCATGATAAAGTTCAGATGTCAAGAAAATCCTTGGACTGACTGAGGAAGTACTTACGGATACTTTTTTTAAAATTCAATTTGATTAAGATAAAAAAAAAAAAAAAAAACACTTTCATCCAAGAAATAACTTCTGAAAATCAGAACTTTTAATCTCACATGGTCCCGATATTAAAAAGCAGGACACCAAACATCTATCATTCATTAAATATCAACGCTGATCCATCCCTCCTTCACTCCCTCCATTCTTCACTCATTCATGCCTTCATTATCTCTCCTCCACCTCCACCTCCATGTTTGATGTCTCTCCTTCTGCGCTGCCTCTCTTTCCCCCTTCAATGTGGCCGCACAATGACTCTTTCATGTCGAGGGAGGAGAGACCGAAGGAGGGGGGGGAGAAGTGAATATAAAAGTGATGAAGGGGGGAAGAAGGGAGCCTGGAAAGAGGGATGAACTGGGAAAGGGAAGATGAAGAGAGGAAGGAGAAAGAAGGAAAGGAGGTAGAGGAGGAGGGGAGGAAGGGTAGACCGGGGTCAGAGCTGACGTTGGGGGGTTGATGTGGGGTCAACATGATGAAGCAGTAATGGAAGTGTGTGTGCGTGTGTGTGTGTGTGTGCGTGTGTGTGTGTGTGTGTTGTGGTATCAGAAGATGTATGGCTAGTTGACAGAAGAGAGAGACACAGAGGCAGATTACAGCGGAAGGTAGAGAGGTAATGGCCTCGATGTGGGCGTGTTCATGTGTGTGTGTGTGTGTGTGTGTGTGTGTGTGTGCCTGTTGCCTCATTTATAGTTTCCTCTGTAATTATTTAGCTCTTTGCTCACCCAATTTTTGTTCCTGTATAACAAAAAACAAACCCTGCAGGTCAAAGGTCACAGACCCACAAAGAGAGGGACACACACACATCAGATTTTGAAAAGTGACGACATGGGGACATGTCCCCTCATCGCCCCTGCAATCACCAGATGAGATCGTCCAATTGTTCAATGCCAATGTTTTTAAAAATCTTCCTTCCTGTGTTGGCACTGAAACACTGTCTTGGAACAGTGTCCCTTTTAAATGATATGGTAAAGAGTTTGTTTGAATGAAGATTACAGTTCAATTTCCTTGTTTTTAAGTAATGAATCATTTGGGGCTTCATCTCTTTTTTGAAATTATTCATTTAAAAATATGCCTTGCAACTTTCAGAGTTGACACAGTAAACAATCCATTATTTTCCTTTGCCATGGTTACGTTATAAAAACTTTCCCTGGTGGAGAGTTTAAGGATGCTCCATCATCAACAATCGACGTTCTTGAGCTTTATTGTTTTTAAAATCACCTCTGAAGACAAACAATAGCTGATACTGATGTGGTGAAAAGGATCATGTGAATTTAGTGTGTCGAGTAACAGCTGTGTGTCTTATATCAGAGCTTCCTTGAATGCACCATGGAGAGTTTTTCGATCATTGATAACTTAAAAAAAAAAAATCCTAAATGTTCACTTTGATGGATTAAATACATTTATTTTTTAAAGCTTACTGGCCAAAGGCTGCTTAAAGGTCGTAAATTAATATGAAAATATGTTGCGCTGAAATTATTAGTTTATAAATTGCAAGTTTTGCAACAAATTGTCTCCGTTTTAAATCATTCTAAATTGAATATAATTCTCTCTGGTTGGTTATTGAAATTTTTCACAAATCTTCAACATTTTATACCTAAAAAACAAACCTGTTTGTTGAAAAATAGCTGTCAGTTTGAGCAATAATGAAATGAGTGTTAATTGAAGCACTAAACATGCGGTACGTATTAATCATTTGTGTCGAAACACAGTTAACATGTTCCTTTGTGTTTCCGTGTTGTCACACAAATCCATTCTGCAGTCTGTAAACACGGAGAGCAACAGAGTGTTTGTATCCAGAATAAAGGAACAACTGGCTCTTATTTGTCCGGAGGGACAGAGCGAGGTGACCTCTGATTGGCCGGAGCCACAGGTGAGGTGAAAGGTCATCCAGGGGTTGAAGAGAGAGAGAGGGGGGGGGCATATCAGCGCCTTGTCCCTTGTCTAATATCTACCCGGCAGTGTGTGTGTGTGAGTGTGTGTGTGTGTGTGTGTGTGTGTGTGTGTGTGTGTGTGTGTGTGATTGATCCATCCAACCCGGTGGCCGCGGCTATAGACCCAAGAGACCGGAGATGTCTGTGTGTGTGTGTGTGTGTGTGTGTGTGTGTGTGTGTGTGTG
>CALSCE010009506.1:13902658-13915040 GCA_943593645.1 Bovichtus variegatus | reverse complement strand
CACTCTCTCCGTCCACACACACACACACACACACACACACACACACATACACACACACTAGCACACACACACACACACACACACACACACACACAGACACACAGGAACAACCACCCAGCCAGATCGGGGGAAGCCTTTATCTGAGCTTGGCGCTAAGCTGTGAATGGTTGTGTGTGTGTTACCAGTGTGTCTGTGTGTGTGTGTGTGTGTGTGTGTGTGTGTGTGTGTGTGTGTCTGTATTTAGCTTGGCAGAATTCCAGGGAAACTGAAGCCAAACTTATTCGTACAGCAGCCACGCGCCGCAGCCTGCTGTGTGTGTGTGTGTGTGTGTGTGTGTGTGTGTGTGTGTGTGTGTGTGTGTGGTGTGTTTGTATCTTGAGATTTATATTTTCCTGTGTCTCGTTTTCTTGCTGCTGCAGGTGGGCACAACCAGTCTGGGCTTCAGGTCCATATTTTATAATTGCTCTGTTCTGAATTTAGATTGGACTTGAGAATAGTAACACATGCTGCTTCTTAAGTCAGCCAATCAAAATGGAGCAAATGTCTTATTTGAATTTGGCTTCATGTTAGAGATTGTCTTGGAGGCCCTTTTTTTTGCGGTTTTGTTTGAATAATAAAAAGTCAGCAGTGGCGTGTAGCACCAGATGGGACGTGTTTACTTTTTCAAAAGTTAACTGAAATTAAACCAAAGCAACATCTCCCTCTGAACTTCATGCTTCCTTTAGCTGTCCCCTTATATTCCCCTGATACTGTAAGTGTGTGAGTTGGAGGATAGTTGTCTATTGCCCAACACACACAGCTAAACAAAAGCACCTGAGGCTTTGTGCTGAGAAGTGTCCCACTTCAGAGTCACACACACACACACACACACACACACACACACACACGTAGTTATCTTTCACCTCCTTTCTCTTTCTTGTGCTTGCAAAGCTGTGACTTCACCCGCGATAAAGAAGGCATGCGCGGCCTTTATAGCCTATGTTAATGTTTGTGTGTAGCTGAAAATATATACGAGTGTGTGTGAGATGATAGGATGCATGTATGTGAAGGTTAAAGGTGCACAAGGTTGACCCAACCTAAAAAAGGAATTGTGAGTGACTTATTGTTAGAATTGTCAGCAGCAGAAACGGAGAGCAGCAGTGCATGTGTCACACTAACATATAAGTGCAACTTACTAAAGAAACACAGTTCAATGGAAATAAATGTTGTTTGCCATGAATTTAGTGATGGATTCTAAATAATTGAGGTGTTTTGGTTGTTGTGTAGTACATCAGATACTGCAGTGCTGTATTGCACTTCTTAATATAGTTTTTCCTGCCAACATTTTTTTGAGCTCGATGTTACTATATATGAACTTCAGCACAGGCCTTGAAAACCCCATAATGTTCAATAATCCCATCGTATATTTCACTACACACACACACACACACAACCACTGCTTGTTGTAACAAAACCCGATGACAGCGACAATGAAGCAATCCAGGCAATCGGAGGGGAAAAAGGCTGAAAACAGACGAGCAGTAAATCCATTTCACTTTTCAAGGCCAGCAGATCACTGGGTTAGTGTTACCAGCAACACAGCCTCTCTGCATGCTGATAAGAGGCAGGCAATGCAGTGTGTGCGTGTGTGTGTGTGTGTGTGTGTGTGTGTGTGTCTGTGATTGCTTATAAAAGAAGCGGTGAACTGCGCTCCTATCAGACCTCAAGAGGCCGTGAACCAGTTAAACCCTGCCCAAACACTGACACCCACTCCCAGGGCTGGCTTCACTATTCACAGAGTATCATACAGATATACATTTCATAACTTCTTTATCACAGACCCGTATATGAACTCATTTTTAAATATGAACACAAACATCCTGCTGTGATGTGCAGTCGCAGCACGACTTTTGCCTCTTGCGAGATGTTGTTTTTTTTTTTTTGCTCGGGGACCCCCCGCCGCCTTTTGTCCTGATTACAAAATGAACACGAGCAGTTTAATTTCGATGTATTGTTATTAATCTGGTTATTAATCTGATTCTGATTTACAGCTGACAGCTGGGCACTGTGCAAGACACAGGCCGTTGATTATTTTGTATTGATTTTTCTTCCTTAAGGCGGATGATATTTAAGCATGAGTCTGGGTTAGGTGAGTGTCTTTAGCTTGTGTCTGGTTAAAGCTTTGTCCTGGAGGAGTGGATGTGTTTTCATTTTAAATACTGCATACTTTACTGTCTGTTTAAAGCCCAGTGTCTGGTTGTTTTTAGAGCCTCAGGTGACTACATACCTGCCATAGATACAATTTAAACAATATATATGAATATAAGGACACTTTGAAGAATGAAATCTGCTCATTTATTTTTATGAATGCAATATGGGCTTCAAGTTTGGCAATAAATTGTCGAGATTGTTCCAAACTGTCTGTTCATGATTTTTTTTTTTGTCTTTTTTCCAACATGTTTTTTTTTAAACTAGAAAAAAGAGAAAATAAATTGAATGAAAAATGTATCCCTAGTTTCCATTTCCTGCACCCGTTTTTGCCGACTTGCTGCAGCTGTTGGTTTCTTAGATGTTTTGCCACTATTACTTGACTGCAGTTACGAAACTCCACACTGGTCGGGAGTGCAAACAACTAAAGCTGTAATGAGTTTTAAAACACGTTCGTACAGAGCAACATACAATTATGTTTCTGCTTTGGTTAGACTTGTCTTTACAAGAAACCTTAAGCGGGTCTTTCACACCAAGCATGGTTGAACATCTACTTCAGTTTCATTCATTTTGAAAGGATAAAAAGAAAAGTTAGATTTGAGCCAAATGGACGATATCCATCTCCAGTTCCAGGAAGTGACCCTGAAGAGTTCTGTGTTGTAAAAGTGTGTTCAAATACATATTCTAGTGGCTGCAACAGGTTTACATTCCCAGTTTTGCTTAGTTATGGTATTCAAAAGATTATCTCTGTGTTAATGATTTATTGCAGTAATAGCAGAGCATGCAGCACCTTTAACCCATTTAAACTTTTCGGGGGCTGTAGACGCCCTGTGTGTTTTCGCAAACACCTAATTTGGCCCGAGGTCTTGGAGGTAACAGTTGTGGTCAGCTTTTTGCCATGATGGCCCTCCGAGGGGCAACTTGGCCCGGGTCACAGAGGTTATGGCACTGGTGGACTTCCAGGGTTAATGTGAGGGTTAGGACCGAGGTTTGAACCGGGGTTGGACAGGGGAAGGGGCTTTTAGGGGTCATCTCAACTGCAGTTTAGTGGGTTATGGCACTGCTTAGTTAGGCTTAGTGAGGCACAGTTTCTAACAAGTCAATCTGGTTCCAAATCATGTTGGTAGAAAAAAATGACCATACGTGTGTTTTTTTGTGTGATTAAATGCAGTGTGTGAGTGGCCCACTGCCACAGCAGGCACGACCCATGCAGTCTGAGCGCAGTTTAAATAAATATTTAAATCATTTGAACACAATCCTTTGGATGGGGAGGAGAGGTGGGGGCATTTCACGCAACCGAAGGCTTCCATTCACATTAAGGGTAACTTATGAAGTGGAAAGAAAACAAGACATCAAATGACATACTCTATTGGTATCAGTACCACTTTAAGGGGACTGATATTGTCGATACACAGCCCTAATAGTTATAGAGCCCTGAGCATCCAAGGACTTCTGAAAGCCACATTTATCCACGTTTTTGGGGGTTATGGTAGTGGTCATCCTGGAGGGTCAGAGCGAGGGTTGGGTTCGGGGTTAGAAAGGAGAAGGAGGGGTCACCCTGGCTCCAGGTCCAGGGGGTAAGGGTTTTAGTCCGTTTCTGGGCAGAGGAGCCTCCAGGGCCCTGGGGCCTCGGCGGCGTCCAGGGGCCAGGCTGCAGCCAGGTCAGCGGGTGATGGATG
Organism: Bovichtus variegatus; assembly: GCA_943593645.1. Lineage (NCBI taxonomy): Eukaryota > Metazoa > Chordata > Actinopteri > Perciformes > Bovichtidae > Bovichtus > Bovichtus variegatus. Next base: position 13,911,174 of record CALSCE010009506.1, on the reverse strand, counting down.
AGGCTGAGGCTGATTATGGCAGGTGCCCACCAGTCCTGACCAGTCCAGCTTAATCAGCAGAGCACTCGGACAACAGACCCTATTTAACCCCCTAATGACTGGTCACTCAATCTGGACACACACGAGCACACCCACTTGAACATTATGAACTTTGGAACAATTAAAGTGCTGGTTGTAGCGATGTAATTAAGTCTTCACAGCTGAGTGCACTGAGCTGCTGCAGACTCTGACACGTCCAATCTAATCAGCGTTTACTCTTTTGGTTAAACAGTTCAATCAAACTGACAGTTCAGAAGAGAAATATTTGAAAGAGTCAGTGTGTATTTCTTTCTTTTTCTCATTTTGGATTTGTATCCTCGTCTGATATTTCAATGTATGTTTTTATTGCAAGCGTGTGTGTGTGTGTGTGTGTGTGTGTGTGTGTGTGTGTGTGTGTGCACGCGTGTCGGGCTGCACTTTTGTCAGTTGAGCGCGCGGAGCGTCCGGCTCCCCACAGTGACCCACTTTCTGTCATTGTCTCACTTCATTCGGCTTCATTTGGCTGAAGAGTGTGTCATGTGCGTCCTTGTGTGTGTTTGATTTGTAGCCCCCTTCAGTAAATGTTCTGCAGTCATTTACCTTTACATTTCTGCATCACATGTTTTTTTAAAAAAGGACCAAGAGATCATTTGCTTGGACTTCTTCTAATCTTCTAAATCTTTTTTTGGTCCGTTTTCTCCATGATTCCATTTTAAATAAAAATCCCTGACATTCCATTAAAGTCCTCTTGTGAACGACACTTTGAAAATTAGTCTGCAAATCACTCACAAAAGGCCAGGAATTAAAGCTTTAAATGCTGCTCTTTGATCATAGATTTCATTTTTTTTACACAGATCTTAACTCTGAAGAAAGACTTTCGACTGCTGCTGTTAAAATGGCTGATAGTTTGTTCGACTCCGAAATCAGAGAACTTCTTTCCTGCAAACTGAAGAGATAACACGATAACAAGTCACACACTCCCTGTGTGTCTTTTCAGGGTTTAGGAGACGGGAGATGTGGGGTGTCAACGATGCGTTAACAGTCGTCCTTCCCTCCTCCACTTACCCATGCTGTTAGGAAATGTATGTGTGTGTGTGTGTGTGTGTGTGTGTTCAGGGTGATCACATTAGTGAAAGTAGAAAGTGTTAATTGGACAATTAATATCAGAGGTGTGAGTTACTAGTTACCATAATGTGAGGCAGATAACAGTGCAAAGTTTGTGTATTGAGTGTTTGTCTTCATTTAAGAAAGCACACACACACACACACACACACACACACACACACACACACACACACCTCAGAGTCTCCGACAAACATGTGGTCTTTCAACTGTCTGTACGAAAGGTATGAAAATGCACATAAATGTCACAAAAAACTACAAAGGCGCTCCGAGAGCGCAGACATGTGCCAAGGTCATCGCAAACAAAAGAAAAATAATGTTTGTCTCCTCCCCGTCTATGAGATCGGCTCCAAAATGTAATGTGTTCTTTCTTGACCTATGCTGCACCCGAACACCAAGTGTCTTGAAAATCGGGCCATTTTGGTTTTTTTTCCGTAATCCTACTGACAAACAAACCAATAATAATAACCTGTTTAATGCAAGTTTCCAAGTCTCTTCCAAAGAAGGAAGGAAGGAAGGGGGAAATGGAGAGACCCTGCAGAAAGTAGACAAGAAGAAGAAACTAGAGGCAGAAGAGGAAAGGAAGTAAGGACGGATGGAAAGAGGAGAATGAGGAAATGGAAAACAAGGAAAGAGAAGATGAAAGAAACCGGGATGATAAAGGAGAGAAAGAGAAAGAGGTTAATGGAGGAAGGAAGGATTAAAAGCAAAAAGGAGGTGGGGTGAGGGGAGGGGTTAAGATATTAGTGTGTGGGGGAGAAAAAAGACACAAACACACAAAGTAACACTTAAGTCATTGAGGACCCACACACACTCAGGAGTTCTGGTATTAATATGGGATTACTGTAGAGAAATATAGAAGAAAGCGGCAGGAGCACGTTACCGTGGACGGCTACAGGGTTTGCACGCAGGAACAGGTGAGACCCGGCGGGAGGTCTGCAGGGGAGACGGGGGGGGGGGGGGGGGAGACGTGCCTCAGGTCCACTGTTAGTCGCTGTAATGATTTTCCACTCGTTAAAATGAGTTGAACAGATGTATTGTAAGTTTGTGTGAGTCACCGATAAAGACTCTCAGGTAATCAGTTGTGAATTTATATTGGCCGTATTTCAGCGTTAGAGCATTTTAATAGGCTATTGGTTTTATTTGGTTGAAATGTTCCTCCAGTGTCCTCAGGAAAGATGAAGCATGTCCGTGCTCCGTTAAAGTAATCCCATTTGTCTTTATTATCTGCTATTCTCTTTGTGTTCCTGCAGGGACTTTGTGCAATCATAGGTGTAATGTTATATTCATATAATATCACTAAAGCAGCTTGATTACCTCTGTATCTGTTATGATGATTTTTGAAGTCAGAAAGTTAAAATAAAGTGGCCATTGTGTGTGCAACAGGTTGGACCTCAGTGTGGAGGCAGAGTGGGGATTTATTACATTTCTGGTTTATTTAGTCCACAAACTAAGTTGTCATTTTAACAATTGTTTTTATTTTAATTGTAATTTTAAATTTACATTTTTTTTAAAGCTTTTCTAATTGATTACAACTGTTGACAGGTGAAAGCCTTTGGACATCAGAGAGGAAAGAGAAATCAAAACCGATCCAGTCAGGTTAAAACAATAAATGTGAGCACAAATTAATGAATAAATATCTGTGAATGGATGAATTAATAAAAATGTAACTCCTAGTACAGTAAAACTCAGTAATTATAAGCAACTTGAAAGCTAAAAACACACACAAGGACAGATCTACTTACGCTTTCCAACATGAATATTTAATAAATGGGCTTTATTTCATACGGACACTCAGAGGAAGAAAAGGGTAAAATACACCAGAGATAAAAGCAAAAGTGTAGATTGCTGATTATTATGAACCTAAATAAATAACTTAGTACTTAAATGTAAAATATCTTAAATATCTGCCAAGACAGCATAATGTCTCATTCTCACTTCTTTCAGAATTTTCTTTAATTCTGCAATATATGAATCAAAACAAATAAATACGGTGAGAATACTGAAAGAAAAGTTAGTTGTACACTACAGTCCATTACATTATATTAACTATTATATTACACATTCAGTATTTTTGTTGCGAGACGCTACGTTGCAACAACTAGCGTGTCCTGGATCAGCTGTGTTCACGTTGGCAGCTTTTGCCAGGTCCCAAAATGTCGATTATCGGCCATAAGAAACGATCAATAATCGATCCAACACGACTCTTTGTGACTCCTGAAAGAAAACTTTAAGAAGAAGTACAACAAACACCTCTCTAAGTCACTTCAGGAATATTAAAAAATACTTTAGGAATTTAATAACGGTGATATAGTGGAGGATAAAAACACCACAAAGAAGAATGCAGTCACTACTAATTAGATTTTTTATTTTTTTTTCAACCGCAAACACACGATGAGTCTTTGAGTGTAATAGTTGCACTCGAGTGGTTTGTCCTCAGGGTTGTTATAATGGAAACTACCAGGACAGGGGGTAACGTGACATCAGGCGTGTGTGTGCGTGTGTGTGTGTGTGTGTGTGTGTGTGTGTGTGTTATCTCCACGCTGCTGTTGCATGCGGTGACTCACTGCACGTTTCCGCTGTTTACTGGAATATTGCTGGAACATGTTTATGTCCTGAAGTTTTTAATGGCTACCTGAGTGAGTGCGGGAAGACTCTGGGTCCCTTTTTTTTTTTTCTTCTTTTCTTTCTAAAGTGCTTTATAAAAGTTGATTTATTTTTGTTTCTTAGAAGGGTTCTTCAGCTCGTCTCAGGACTGACGTACGCTGCAGTGATACAGACTCACATGACGGAGCTGGAAAATGAACAACAAATAGAGAAGGACAAGCACAACAAGTAGAAGTTGTTTTAAACGCTGTGAGGTTATCGGTCACTTCTCAACTTTAGTCGCGTGTAGGCCTGGCTGTATCCAAATAACTCAAGGTTGTTTAGTGCAGACGTTCGCTTCGTTGGACTCCATCAGTTTCCTGACAGAGAGAGAAGTCAGCTGCTAACGTGACGAGAGAAGGAGAAAAAACTTTTCACCATCACAGCCATGTTTACCGAGTCACAGTTTTACATCACATACGTCTGCTGCGTTAAGTGCTGGAGTGAGGAAACAATTAGCTTAGCTTAGCATAAAGACTAAAAGCAGGGGAAGCAGCTAGCCTGTCTGTCCTTTTCTAGCTGTTTCACCCTGCATCCAGTATCTACGCTAAGCTAAGCCAAGCTAATCAGTTGCTGGCTATACCTGCGATATTTAAAGGGTAACTTTGGTATTTTTCAACCTGGAATTTATTTTCCCATGTTTTTGTTTCTAAGGGGCAAATTCTTTTGAAATCGGTCCAGTTTCGAGCGACAACGCTGGGCAGGGCAATTGTGAATGTACGGCTATAGTGGACATGAGTTATTGTTCATTTGTTGTTGTGGGAATGAATTGTTTTGAAATACTTTATTTGAATGAAGTAATCGACCGTAATCTGCAGAACCATCCCATGTCAACATCCTGCACACACACATCTCTGCATGTTAGCGGTTTCAGGTTTTACCTGAGCACAGTGTGTGTGTGTGTGTGTGTGTTTAGTTGCCTCTTAATAAAGAGTGTGTTTGGTTGCGTGCTGAGGACACTGTGATTAGCTGTAGACACTGGGGGGGTTAATGGGGGGGTGACTGTCTGGTTTGGGTATTGCTAAAGTTTACCCTTGGCCTTTCTGCTACAGCCATCTGTTGAGAGAGTGTGGAGATGAACCCACTTCTGTGTGTGTGTTTGTGTGTGTGTGTGTGTGTGCGCGTGTGTGTGTGTGCGCAGCAGGGGTGGATTGGCAAGATTAAAGGAGTTGGCTACCACACCCCTCCTCCTCCATTCCCGACGCACCTCCAGCCCTTCTTGAGAGCCTCAACCCTGACGCATGCCACACACTCACGGCTGTCCAGCACACACACACACACACACACACACACACACACACACTCACACACACACACACACATAGGGGATCATGGTTGGGTCTAACCTGCCTAATTCTCCCTAATGGCTTCTCTATTCAGGGATTAACTTCTTAAATCCACACACACACACACACAGACACACACACATAGAGGGTCCACCATGCATTGGCCAACAGTATAACCGTCATTTGGTAACACACCGTCTCTCACACACACACACAAAGGAAATGGACAATAGCTGATCTCTTCGCAGTGATTTGGCGAGGCATCAAATGGCCTGTGGGCTGCAATTAAAATGTTTGGGACTCAGGAGGACTGGAGAGGGGACAGGGGAGAGTTCGGGGGATGATGGGAAGGGAGAAAGAGGAGGAGGAGAGAGAAAGGACAGGAAAGAGTTTAACAGTTTATCAGGATGAACTCTCCTGCTTTCCATGTGTGTGTGTGTGTGTGTGTGTGTGTGTGAGTGTGTGTGTGTGTGTTTCCTTTAACAGGTTTTTTTTAAGGCATCTCTGCATGTGTGTCTGTGTATGTTTATTGGCTCAGTCAGTTTTCCAAATCCAAAGAATTCGTTTTTTTCCCCCTGGAATTTCTCTCTAGAACTGGTATCTGTTATCTTAATGCAGCTGATTTTTTTGAATGGGGAAGTGACACTGAATCACAAAAAAAAAAAAAAAAAAGGAAAAGAAAAAAAACCCCATCGGCTTTTTTCTCAAACACAGAAGATTTTGTTCATTCTGGCTTTTATCTTGTTTTGTAACCAGGTCGTCTCCCTGAGATCCAGACCTGAGAGCGAAAAGGCTGCACAGAGGTTAGTGAACTTTTCCAGAAATAAAACTGTGAGGCTTAGCTTCAGACAACGTGACCTTATGGGAAGATATACAAACAGCACGCCACTTTTAAATATATTTCATGTCTCATGATTACGCATTATAAGCTTGTCATGTGTCATTTAACGGCCCGTTCTCATTCCCAACTTGTCACATACTGTACGCGTCGGTGGCATTTTTAAAGATGTGGTTGACATTGTGAATTCAAACAAATCTACTTGCTTATGCTTGGGAAAAGATCATGGTTCGGGGTTAAAATAAGGATGTTCGTGACGTAAATGAAGTTAGGAACGTGAGTTAAGTAGTCAGACCCAAACAGCGCTGTCCTGGGTGAAGGTCCTGTGGACCCATCCATCCAGCCCTGTCCTCCACCACAGGACCGTCTCACTATTCACACTTCGTCCTCTGACGTCCAGAGCAGTTGTTCTGAGCGTCTAATATTTCACCGCGTGAAACGACGTGCAAGAAGGTAAAACATTCGAGTGACAGCGCACAAAGTGACTTTGGTAAATTGGTATTTATGCGCCATTTCGTGATAGCAGGCTCAGAAATGAAAGCCTGAATCCAGAAGAGTGGAGGCTGTTAGAGCAGCAGATTACATACTTTTGACCACAAAGTGTACGTAACCAGATTCTGACTGTTAGTCGCTGCGTAAACACAAACTGACAGGTTACATTTCCATCCAAAGGAATGTGGAAAGTTAATCCCACCTGTAGCCCCCGAAGCCCATTCACCCATCATCAACCTCTCCCCCCCCCCTGCCCCCCCCGACCCCCACCCCCCTCTCCCCCCCCCCCCCCCCCCTTTCTCCCCTCTCACCTTCACTCTCCCTCCTCCTCCATCCCCCTCCCCTCTCCTCCTCATGGCTTGTATTTTGAAAAGCTCTCAGAGAGGGCAGATTTCTTTTAGCAGAACACACTCTGTTCATAACTGCAGAGCGGAGCAGAAAGTTTATGCAAGAGAGAAGTGTGTGTGTGTGTGTGTGTGTGTGAGTCTGTGTGATAGAGGCCCTCTGTTAAACTAACACACACCCAGGTGGTCTCTGGGCCGTCTTTTGTCTCTCCTCTGCGTCTCCTGCAGGCATGCATGCAGGGCCACCGCAGAAACAAAAAGACACATTTCAATGTGACTTCAGAGCAGTGTGTGTGCAGGGGGAGTAAACTACCCTTTACACACACACCCCCTCCCACCTCCCGAAGATACCCCCCAAGCTAATTGGCTTGAATTTGGTGTGGTGAATGGCAAACGCGGTGATATTTTTTGTGTGAATGTGTGTTTTGTGTCTGCAATTGTGTCTCCATCCTATTACATTCAAATTAAACTGTTTTTGCAGACGCAGTTACAATTTCGGGGAAATGTAATGCCGCCGCAAAATATTCACTGCCACGTTTACACACTTGGTTGTATCTACATCTGTGCATGGCCACTAAAGGAAAACTCAACCCTAAAATCTATAAAGCATAGAGCAAGGGATCTCTGCCTGTCTGTATGTGGGTCTGTAGGTCCTTCACATATCTTGAGAACCGTTCGTCCGTTCTACTTCACACTTGCACTTGTATTGATGGGGACCGGACGGCGTGCAGTTGGTACGACTTGGACATGCGACACGTTCAATATTAATTAATATATTAAGCAGCACGGGGGGCGGGGCTTCAGGACTCTGCAGAATGATTCTGGCATCATTTTTGGGAAGAGTCTCACTTTAAGTTCGCGGTGCAGACTATATGCCTTTTTTTTGTTTGTTGCCACAATTGTCCCGTCACAGACGCGTGTTTGAGGCATTGAGCTGATCCAGACGCTGTAATATTATTAACGTAGCCCCAAAAAGGATGTGCTTGTAGGTAGAGCACATTCAGAGGCGGAGATGAGTGTCCAATGAGAGCGCAGCAGGACAGCGTGGTGGGGTTGGGGAGGGAGGCAGCGGTGACCTCTCACATGTTGGTCATACACTCTTGGCACTGAACGATGCGTCTCTACATCAATGTTGCAAATTATTTTCCCCAGAAATTGAACTTGAGTTGAACTTCTTGGAAAATACCTTTGCTAGGCAACTGACAACAAAAATAGGAACCACCATAGAGCGCTGATATATTTGCTTTTAAGCAGCCATGGGAGCAGCAGACTGAGCAAATCATAATAACAATGGTGGAAAGTTTCAAACAGTAATTTGGCTATTGTGATTTCAGTAATAACAGTGACGTGTGTATGTTCATGTTGTGCAAAATCAGTCCTCCAGGTGCACACAGGCACGGCAAGTGCTGCATGTGGAAAAGGCTGCTCGCACCGCACCGCTTCTTCAAACACGCAAGGAGAAAAAGCTGACAATTGGGATGAACTTCAACATGCTCGGGAATGTTTTAAAAGATATGACTTTGATTCACAGGCATAAGAAAACGACTTAATGGTTGAAAAAGATCACAATATATGAAAAACAGGAGCCCACTTGAAAGCACCGGCATTACATTTCGCCCCAAAATACACTTATTAATGCAAAATACTTGCACATGAGTGTACCGTAATTTGTGTGTGTGTGTGTGTGTGTATGTGTGCTACCAGAGCATGTTTTTAAAAAAGGAAACATCTCTCTCTCTCTCTCTCTCTCTCTCTCTCTCTCTCTCTCTC
>CALSCE010009506.1:13872129-13887575 GCA_943593645.1 Bovichtus variegatus | reverse complement strand
AACCACCTACCTGACCACCGCCTACACTGTGTGTGTGAGAGTGTGTGAGAGTGTGTGTGTGTGTGTGTGTGTGACTTGCATAAAAGGAAAGACTCCCCGCGCTTCAAACCACAATCACTAAATCAGAAAGGTGTTCCATTCATGCTCATATCTCACTTTCTCACGCACACGCACACACACACACACACAAAGTGAGCGGAGAGAAACGAGAGACAGACAGATAGATAGATAGATAGATAGATAGACAGATAGACAGATAGACAGACAGACAGACAGACAGACAGACAGACAGACAGACAGACAGACAGACAGACAGACAGACAGACAGACAGACAGACAGACAGACAGATAGTGAAAGAGAGAGAGACAGAGAGAGGGGGAGGAGAGGTAAGACAAAAAAGGGTTTGTCTTTTGCCCTTTTCATTATAAAAGGATCTCCTCCTCTGCGACTCTGTTCGTCTGAGGGAGGTGAAGGTGAAGACAGGTACATAGTGAGGAAGGAAAGGATGGAGGGACGAAGGAAGATGGTTATTTTATATTAAACAGTCTAAACTAGTCACTTAGATTGGTATATATTTGGTAACTTATTTACTCGCTGACTTTTTCTTAATTATCTAATTAGTTCTTTACTTATTTTTACATTTATACAGTGAGTTTTGCTACTTTTTAGACATTTGCTTTCTTAGCTACTTACACATGTATGTACTGACGTAGGCAGTACTGAGTAAGTCGAAGTTTACTGATTTATTTATTTAGTCATTAGTCATTTAGAAGTCATTAAAAGGAAGTAAATGAATGGAGCGGATTTTAAATATTACTAATTTAAAAAAAAAAAAAAAACATTAAAATGATCAGAAACAAGAAAATAAATTAAGGAAATAAACAGAATGAATAGAAAAAATATCAAGATTTTTTTCTTTGTTATATTAACCACAATAAATGGTGACATTTAAACAAAAGGAATCATTATTTTACATCTCTTCCTCCATTCCTCCCTTCACTCCAGATCTTCGAGGACCGGGAGTTACACCACTTCGTCGACGGCCTGGATGAGACTCGCTCTAACTGGATGCGCTACGTGAACCCGGCCCACTCGGCTGCAGAGCAGAACATCGCGGCATGTCAGAACGGCATGGAGATTTACTTCTACACAGTGAAGCCCGTCCCGGCAGGCGCTGAGCTGCTCGTCTGGTACTGCCACGACTTCGCCCGACGCCTCCACTACCCGCCATCCGGAGAACTGATGATGCAGAAACTCAGTGAGTTCAAGGTTTTTATTTGATCTTTTCAACAAAAAAACAAAAAAAAGCAATAATCTGATTTTTTTTTTTTTTGTGAAAGAACTGGCTAATTTTGATTAAATATCTGATGCTTAGAGCTATCATGAATAACCGAAAATCAACAGACAATGAAGGTGTGTGTGTGTGTGTGTGTGTGTGTGTGTGTCTTGAGTGTGTCCTGACGCCGCTCTTACAAGCCTAACACTGTTTTTGAGTGTAGCCGTGTCTCCTTCCTCTCTGAACGTTAGCCTGTCATTATCTCTCTCTCACACACACACACACACACACACACACACACACACACATACACAGGAGTACAAAACCAACAACCTTTCATCTCTGTCAGTGCCATCGTTGTATTTGTGTGTCTGTGTGTGTGTGTGTGTGTGTGTGTGTGTGTCTAGATGTGTGTGTGTGTGTGGGGGGGGTGCTAGTGACAGTGTAATTACACAGACAGGGGGATATGGCCCCTAATGCCACAGTCTTACACACTTAAAGACCCGCTTTTAACATGAAAGCTCACGCTCGTACACACAAAACCTTGCTCAACCTCAATAAAAGTGTGTTCGCATGACTGCGTGTGACTTCAGTGACCTTTTTATGAGAAAAACGTTTAAAAGATTCCTCCGTCCTCATCGAGAAATGTTTTAACTTTTCTTTTCTTGACCTTTCGATACCAATATTAGCCCCATAACCGCTAATATCGACCCAAAACACCACAGACGTTGTATGTATAGCAGAAAAGCAAAGAGACACAAATCTGGACATGCGGCACTGCAATTCACCCTTTCATGACACTTATCCACTTTAGTTGAGCTGATCAAAGAGAGAGCGGGCTGAGAGGAAAACAAAGAGAGAGAGCGGGAGCTCAGGGGTTTCCAGGTGTGACTGCAGGCTTAATGGCAGTGTTGAGGTGGTAGAGGAACCAGCAGACCCAGTCTGGGCGACTCCACTGCCCAGGGAAAAATGCGCATGACCTGGGGGAGAGAGGCAGGAGGTACCCTAGATCCCCCTCCCCTGCCTGCCCCCCGTCCCCGCTCCTCTCCAAAGCCTGTGTGTGTGTGTGTGTGTACAGTATATGTTGTCTTTAATTAGCTGCCTCTGTCATTTAGCCCCACAGGCTCCGGTTGACCTGCCAGTGACTTGAATATAGATTGTTACATGCAGCAGAAACACTTACCTAGTTTACCTGTGTCTGGTCTCCAGAGCTTTAAGTTTCTTTAAGGTGCCTTTTTTATTTATTAATTTTTCGGTCTGATGAGCATACATTCCTAAAATGAGTACTTTGGGAATAATCTCATCGGCTGAGTAAAACCGAGAAAACCACATTCTTTCTGACTAAGTAACGTCAAACAGAAACCCAGTGACAAGGGCAAAAGGTAAAAAAAAGCTACTCAAGCGAATCTTTGTATTTGTGCTATCCTGTTATTTAAGTGATAGCCTGGCTGACCTTTAAAGGTCAAACGGATTTGATCTGAATCGTGCCATTGTCAGTGGCAGTGTATTTTTGGTTGTTTTCTGACTCATCATTACTGATCAAACCTGAGAAGACATCTTGTATTTTATTCCTGAGGAGTGCGACAACATGTCGACTCTATCGTGTTTTTCTCTCTGGTTTTTTGCCCTTTCCAGTGCAGTCATAGCAAAACCAGACGTCCGTGTGTGTGTGTGGGGTGTGTGAGCAAAAAATGACTGAGGGCGTCTCACTCCCTCACTTTCTCCTCTCTTTTCTTCTCTCACTCTTTTTTTTGTCACCGTCATTTAGCATTCTTTGAGCGTTAGCACTTGAAAGCACCTGTCAGCCATGTGTGTGTGTGTGTGTGTGTGTGTGTGTGTGTGTGTATATGTGTGTGTGTGTGTGTGTGTGTGTTGTATTCAAAGACGCTCTGCCGACAAAAACACTCTCTCTTCTCTTCTCACACACACACACACACACACAGCCATAAGCGTGACATGCCAACGCATTCACACCCAGTCTTTTCATCTCAAACACATGCTACCTAGCATATACGTGTGCATGTGTGTGTCGGCCATTTGCCATGATATATTTGCTACTTGAAAAGACCAGGAAGAAGGTGGAGCAGGGAGTGCTGGAGGTAGAGTCGAGCCTCCCACCCCCTCTGTTGACTACTTGAACTTCCTGGCAGAAGGGCCGTGTTGACAGATTGATATCTCCAAGATGACCGCCCTGTTTGTTTTCTAAAAAAGGGAAGGAGGGAGGAGGAGGAGGAGCAGGAGGAGGAGGAAGAGGAAGGCTAACTGATAACCTCAATGTTTACACACTGCCGCTATACTACTGATGCAAGGGTCACTGACAGAGTGTGTGTGTGTGTGTGTGTGAGTGAGTGAGTGGCTGAATTAGGGGGAGTCAAACAAATTTCATCAGTGCTGGCGCTCAGGATTAACTTTGACAACCTCCATCTCTCTCGCACACACACTTACACTCACACACACACACTCCCCTCTGGGTGACCCCGTGGTAAAAAGTTGACTGGGCAGTAAATGAGCTTATAGATAATAGACGGCGGCTTTTTAAGGGCCCGTCTGCAGCCATTTAACAGCCAAGATGTGCTGCTAGCTGACTAGCCAGGGCTTTTAGAGTGTGTGTGTGTGAGCTCTCTTCCTAATCCACTCTTTCATCATGCAGAGGAGACAGTAGGTGTGAGTGACTGAGGAGGAAGCTCTCTAATCTAACCTTTGACCTGGAAACAATAGCGAATAGCCAGGAAAATCAGGAGAGTGGGAGTTTGATCAAAAGTGTGTGTGTGTGTGTGTGTTCTCTCTCTCTCTCTCCAAAAGTGGAAGAGTCAACAAATCAGACGGAAGCCTTTGTCTGCAGGCGCCTCTGTGTGCGTGTGTGTGTGTGTGTGTGTGTGTGTGTGTGTGTGTGCGTGGAGGGCAGGTGGAGGCCAAGCTTTTTCGTAGGATATCTTCAGCAGGAAACCTTCCATCAGCCCTGTCTGTCTGCCACCATTTTGATTTTATCTTGATTTTATAGGCACACTAAGATATAAACACACACACAATGCCCAAAGGCAGCTGTCACGCCTCACTTCCTGTCTTTTGCCTCATCCCTCACGCTCATTCGTCAATTCTGTCACCTTAATTGGTCCGCTGAGTTACTTATGGTATTCCTCAACCCTGTGTCACACACAAGTTCACACACACACACACATCTTTGCTGAAGAAAACTTTGTGACATGCAGAGGTTAATCTCTGCCGAGAGGCTCCGTTTTAAGGGAGTTTGAGTACTTGCGTTGTTAAATAGAAGTCATGATTACTACTTTTAAAAAGCAAAAATTGGAATCATTTATTAATTAACTAAGAGGATTGTATCTTCCTCTTGTGAACTCCCACTGACCTCTTTTCTCTCTCTCTGTCCCTTCAGAGCAGTCTCTCTTGGAGGTTAAGCAGCAGCAGGTGAGCAATGAGGAGCGTTTGGTCGATGCCTCCAGCCCGTCCCCTGTGGCAGTGACCCCCACCCCGCCCAAGAGGGAACACAGTGTCCTCTCCATTCTTCGTGGTACCAACTGCACCTCCTCGTCAATAAAGAGGGAGCCCAGCCGTCCGCTTCCCACTCGCCCGCGCTGTGCCGACAGCCCTGAGCGCCTCTTGTACCCTCGCGCACTCTACCCGGCTCTCAGGCCCCACCCTCACATCCCTGAAGACTTCCTTGGCCACACACCTGGCCAGCTTTGTTACCCCGCAACTCGTTCCCCTGGCAACCAGTCTTTAGCCACACCCAGCCCGTCGGCAAGGAGCAGCCCAGACAGCAGCCCTCAGGGGAGCCCCTCGGGTCCGGCGCCATCCCAAGCTCCTTTCTACCCCAATGGACTGGGTTCTTACCCCGGTTACTCCCCACCATCTACCCCCCTCTCCTCATCCTTCTACCCTCCAGGAGCCCCCTACTCACGCTACCTCCTTCCCCATCATTACCCTCTGCCTGGCGGTGGTGTCCCCACCGTAGGAGGAATCTTCCCCAGGATGTACCCCCTCTACAGCAGCCTCATGCCCCCTCACGTGCCCCTCCTGCCCTCCGACACAGCAGGGAGGCGCTTCCTGATGCATGACCACGTCCATCCCTCCTCCATCTCTGCCCACAGAGATTTCCTCCTTCCCAGGCCCAGCAGTGCTTTCTCAGCTGCCACCTCTCTGAAGGACAAAGCAAGGCTTCACCACACTTACCACGGGCACCCACACGGACCCGCCCGCGCTCCGTCCAGAGGCTCCCCAACAGCAGGCACAGCACCTCCCAACGAGCGGATGCCCACAAAGCCTACCTCAGCCCTGCTGGGCAATTCCAGTGATGATGAGGAGGCCATCAACCTGACCAAGGTGAAGCGTGGCCCCGGCTCAGCGGGCTACAAGGCGCTGCCGTACCCGCTAAAGAAGCAGAACGGCAAAATCAAGTACGAGTGCAACGTGTGCAGCAAGACCTTCGGACAGCTGTCCAACCTGAAGGTGAGGCTCAGAATGTCACAAGTTGTTCCGTGTATGACTTCACTCATCACTACTGGTTTTATTGCCTTATAATTATTCCATTCCTTTGTAATGTGAGGATTGAACGGCATTAGGCTGCAGAGCAGGTTTACGAGCGCGTTAAGCGTTACAAAATCTAACAAAGCGTGTTAAGTGTTACAAAATGCTTTATACAAAGGACACTTCACAGTCAAAACCAGACAATGAACTCTACATAGGTTTATGTTATCAAATCTTTTCGTTGTTGTTGGTTTCTCTGATATTTACAAAATCTGAATATGCTTAAGCAGATCTTTTTATTTCCTCTTCCCTGTAATACAGGTTCATCTTCGTGTCCACAGTGGAGAGAGACCCTTCAAATGTCAGACGTGTAACAAAGGCTTCACGCAGCTGGCTCACCTGCAGAAACACTTCCTAGTCCACACTGGGGAGAAACCACATGAATGCCAGGTGAGAAATGATGCAATTTTATTGGGCTGATTTCCGAGACGGTTGAGTTAATACCCAGATGTGATGGTTAGTTGGTGGGTTGCTACAAGCTGCTGACATCAATTTGTCTCTTCTCCTCTTCCAGGTTTGTCACAAGCGCTTCAGCAGCACCAGCAACCTGAAAACTCACCTGCGCCTCCACTCAGGGGAAAAGCCCTACCACTGCAAACTCTGCCCAGCCAAGTTCACCCAGTTTGTCCACCTCAAGCTGCACAAGCGCCTGCACTCCCGCGAGCGTCCACACAAATGCTCCCACTGCCACCGCCACTACATCCACCTGTGCAGCCTGCGGCTTCACCTGAAGGGCTACTGCCCAGCGGTCTCCGGTCAGGCTGCCTTGGAGGAGGTGCAACGCGCCAACGAGGAGATTGAGCGCTTTGATGTCAGTGAGCATGCCGAGCAGCTGGAGCAGCTGCAGGGAGGGGTGGAGGTGGAGGCCATGTTGGAGAAGCAGGTCTTGGGGATGCTGTGGAGGGAAACCGACCTTAAGTCCTCCCAGTTCCATCCCCACCACAAGGGCGGCGCCACCGACCTTCTGTCTGCAGGTTATGGTGCCTACGAGTCCCCGAATGAGACGTCAGTCATCAAGATGCGGCACAGCAGCCCCATCCTGCCGCTTCCTGCCAACGTTACCGTGAAGCAGGAGTCAGAGGATCACGCTTAAGTGACCTTTAAACCCTAGGGACATAGAGTCAAGACTGCACGACTCAAGGCGGACTGCGTTGCCAGGAGCAACAGCTGTATATAAATAATTCTCTACCTGGTTGTCATCTGGAGTGACGTCATGATTACACCAGGTTTTCAACCTATCAGGGACTCGCGTACTCAGGGCTCAAGAGACACTGTCCCATGACTACTTAGCAGTTTCAGCGTTTATTATACTTAGAGACAATCATCTACCCAGGATTTACCTTTAATGTAATTAATATAATGCTATTATAATTATTGTTGTTGTATTATTTGGTCTTTATTTTCAAATGTCTTTGTTTTTGTTTTTTTATCAATTAGTTGTTATATAACCTCCTAATTTATTATACTTTTTATTTGTTGTCTTTAAAAGCAATAAGTGGAAGTGATGGTTACACTGATGGGGTGAAATCAATATAAAAGACAATTTTTTCTGTTGATGTTATTTTGTTTTTCTCTGTGGCCATTTCTCTGTAGATAGTCACTCTCTCTATGCCTATATCTGTCCGTCCTGCAACCTCTGACCTATAGAACCAGGGGTGTCCACTCTTCAGGGTCTTATCTATTTAAATTTAGAAACCAATATAGCAGGTTAAAAAAGGGTTGAAAAACTTGCCAAAGTGCGGCACATAAATTTGTTAATTTAGCAAGAAGAGCTTTATTTCAACCCTGCTTAATAGCTTCCCAAAAGTATGTCTGTGTCCTTTTCTGATGCCTACTTAATTTAATTTGAAACAAAAAAGGGCATTTTTTTGTATATTTTTCACAACGGTTACCTCAGTGTGCATGTGACGATATGAGTGTGTGTGTATGTGTGTGTGTGTGCGTGTGTGTGCATGTTTAAAGGGACAGCTAAAGGTGGGAGCTTTCTATTTATTTGCGTTTTGCTACTTGAAGAAGAAGAAACCAAACTGAACTGGACTGCAGCTCTTCTTGTGGTCCAAAGGAGCGGCACAGCCCGCTCAACATGTAGCACATAATGGACTCGGGAGGCTGGCCAGCCGCCCTCGTCCCTCCTTTTGTTTTATTTTTCTACAACACTGTCAACACCCAACAGGGAAGTGAATACCCTCCGATTCTGGGATTCACACTTGACGCTAGTAACCAAAGTTCACCTGGCTTTAATTTCAAATGCACACCAAAAAACTCAAAGGAAAAATGAAAACAAGGGAAGAAGGACTTAAGGAATCAAAATGCTGAAGAAGGGAAGATGTACTGTGTGTATATGATGAAGTGTTCACTCTTTCGCTATGGTCTCCCCTTTTGTAGATGTTTTGTTGTTGTTCTTGTTGTTTGTTGATATTTCGGTTGAGAAGCAATGGCCCCTTCTTCAACCCCACCCGTCCGCCATCGTGTTGAACTGGCATACACCAAAGCACCTCGGCCTTCTTTTATGCACTGGCCCCCTCCTTCTACTTTATAACTTCAGTGCCGATGCTTGCACCATTTACACTGTGTACAATGTCACTGAAACCGGTCGTAATGGCATTAGGAGTCAACTTAATGTTACAAAAGCAACTGTGATTTTCTGCAGCAGTTGTACATCAACAACCTGAACTCTGTAGCTCTCTCTGTCTCTCTCTGTCTCCACTGTTTCATTATCTTTCTCTCTAACTAATCTTTGACCAAAGCGTCTCTTTCTCTGATCAGAGCTTTAACTCCAGAGGAGAATCCACTAAAGGACTGTCTCTGTTTACATCTTGGTTTACATAGTTATTTATGTGCAAAAATGTCAAAAAGTGTAAATTATGATATAAATGTTCACTGCTCTAATCTAAACACTGTGGCTCTGTGTGTTTTATTCTTTTTACATATGTTTTGGGATAATCTTCATCATCTTAGATTAAAATGTGAGTGTACGACATTCTATTACTATTTATGTAGCGGTAAAGCCAATATCATTTTACTATGAAATACTTTGCTATATTCATTTTACGTTTTTACATGCACATCTGCAACTGTCTTCTTGAAATGCTATTTATAATTTTGCAGAGCAGATCACTTGTTTACGTGTAACAGAGCTTTACCCATTTTTTACACACCATGCCATCAGCAGCCCTTTTCTCCAGAAACTGGAGAATGTAGCCTAGAAACTTCAACACGTTTATAGTGAAACTAATCACAAAACTGCTACAAATCTCAGGAAGAACTACAAGATGTGCTGTGAAGGCAGCTAACTGTGTCCTCCAGCGACCAAATATAATAGGACGCTGGCTAGCTATTTAGCAAAAGGCTAAACAGCGGATTAGCCATAACCTAGGAAGCCTAAATTAGCTGAATAGCTCAGTAGCTACCTACTGTAGCCTTTATTGTCCAACTATATAACCTGACTCTACAAATATATATATATTTTTCAGAATAAAACTTTTTAAAATGAAAATAACTAGATAAACTTGGATTTAGCGCCTGTGGACGAACGTCTTCGGACAAAAATTTGAGGTGCACATTAAATACTGAATAAATAAATAAATAATAATTAAATTAAATTAAACAAAGCCAGTGGAGATCTTACATAAACCCGTTTAGAGGATTTGGGTAAAAGCTTTGCAGTTGCATTATGGACTGCTTCAATCCAAAAATATGGACCACAAGGGATGTTTTGCCAGGGCAGATGAAAAGAGAGCTACAACAGTCAGTATTGGATCAAATGAAATCTTAAACAACGATGAGCCTCAGCTGAAAAAAAAGAGAATCTAAGCTTTGCCGTGTGCAAAACTTGCTTTAGAAAAGGATGTAGGAAAAGAAAGGCCCTCAACCTACACAGGCGTTTTCACTTAATTTGCCAAATTGGACTTCTTCTCTGAAGACTCTGTGGGTGTGTCCAGACTGGGCTTGATTGACATCTCCCCTCACACTCCTGTTGCACCTGTGAAGGCGGGGTGATAGGATTTAAGAGAACAATAAACTACAATAAATAGACCGATGGCACAAATCGCTAACAAACCAGTTTAAGGCAAAAATTCCCCAGCAGAGGTTCAGAGCCGTGTTTTTAACTTCCTACACATTGATTAACATATACCTACTTTTACCTCCGCAGTAAACCAGGCTCTCTGGTGGAAAGTCGTGAATCTTTATGTCCATTTCCGTCCAATGCCGAACTTTAAGACTGGAGCAGGAAATGGGAACACAGCTCCCTGTGCCCTATGGGCTGCAATAACCGTGGTCTGTCTTTTATCCTGCATGCAGGAGACATACAGACCACATGACTCATTTCAGAGGCAACCGTGTAATCTCAGTAGAAAGTAGATTTCAGAATCCTGTCTTGACCAACACCAAACCGTAAGTTTCAACTCTTAGATCATAAGCATTAGGTGGGGCAAAGATCAAATGACTAAGGGTTCAAATGAAACTTAATATGGCCTGTTATGCCAGGGTTGTTTTAATGGAAAAAGAAGAAAATTAATAGTAAGGACAGATGAGAAAATGATTTGATATTTCAAAATAAGAGCATGTAAAACTAAGATTTAAGTCAAACTGAAAGCGGCACTGAACTAGCAGGACACAGCACTGACTTTGCAACGGTGGTGTTAAAATAATAGACATGAAAAGCAACATCTAGTAGGAATCAGTTCTAAAGTTAGCAAGTTAAGTTAAAAAGCACCTGTTTACAAGCACAGTGGGTTATCCAAAAATGTTGAATATTGTAAAGGGACAAAGGGCTTACATCAGTAATGGTTAGCAAACTTCATGGCAAGAAAAACACCTTGTATCAACCTTTGTTGGCTATATAATATAAATAGTAAGTTCTCCTGTCAGCAGAAGTTGACAACACATCCATCAGTGTCAAGGAGAACGGCAAATCATGCTCAAGCCTTAGACACTTTGTCGACAAATACACCAAAAAACTGTTTCATCTTCTTTTCACGAATTAAAAACTTGGCACAATAGAGGTAATATCATTAGAGTTTCTGTTTCCTTACAGAAAGGACAATTCAAATGTCACTTCTTTATGTATCTTTCCAGGGTTGAAACTCAATGGGCACTGATGATGTGTCAAGTTGCTTTGAAAAAGATCTACTACTGACTGCTGTAGCTTTAAAATGGCTGCGATCCGAAAAGTTTATCACACTTCTAACTATAATTACAAATGTAGTTACCTTCATTAAAATTACACTTACACACTCGCTGATTTCCCGTGTCAAAAGTCAGATGTGCCTCGCATACTTCAAATTTGGCCATAATCATTGGTCTAATCTGTACAGCAGACAGATGTACACTTTGACATTTGGCAGAAAGGATGTGATAACACACATTCCACCACCATGTTATTAAGGAGCCCACGTAGAGAATAAAGTCACTATATGAGAAAGTAGTATCAATCCGCCGCCTCATCACCCAACTCAAACCCTCGGTGCACCCCCACCCTTTGACTCAGCATCTTTCACTTTTGCACACTGCGTCTCTCTTTCCTGTTTGTTCTATCTTATTATTACTATCAGGGAAACTTCTCAAGTCACCCGTTGACCCAGCGAGTTCCACTACCTCAGCATCATGACGCCGGGGTTTCACAGCACTTTTCTGAGCGTGGGAGGGCAACACCCACCACCACTGGAGGAGGGGGGATATCCCACAGGCCCAGACTCATGTACCGAAACGTCAGGCCTGCCTTCCACTCGCCTGAGCCGAGCTAAGGTTTGTTTATCTGCACTCCAATTTCCACAGAGAGTTTGATAAAGTATAACATTTTATCTCATCTTACACAACCCTCCCTTTTACACGAACAGCTTCAGCGAGATACCCACAATTTTGAAGAAAAGGGACGCCCACAATTTAAAGTTAAAGGAAAGGGCTGGTAGTTAACTTAGAGGAGAATACTGGTGTCATTTTGAGTTTTCTAGTCCAGGTTGAGACTGTGGGCCTCCCCCTCAGACAAAGCTTTGGAAAAAGGCGCCGCCCTTCATGATAGCCTAATATTGCTGGTTGACCAAATACATAAAAAAGAAACGTCTGTAGTAATACATTTAGTTTCTGACTCTGGGAAATAAGGAAAAACAGAAGAATTTCCCTAAAACTTCTGTATCTCTGAACCAAATCATACACATTTAGGCTTTTCTTCTTTTGATAACTAATGTAATAACTCATGTAACATGTCGCGAAAGAGTTGTTGCATGTACATGGACTGACTTATTCCACTAACCATCAGAATAAGAGGTAAATCAGCATAACAATGACTCATGTCGAGAACTAGATTTAATCATATAAACACTCGACTCAATGACTTCCTCTTTATCATCTTTCTGACACACTTGATTTTGGTCCAAGACCTGGGAAGACCACTCCCATCTCTATAACACTGTTTTGGAATTTGAGAATAGACTTTCCCACTTTTCCCAGTGATGCATCTATTTCAGGCGAACATCTTGTACGGTTCACGACACAACATACATGGAGTGCAGTGTGAGGTTATGGTCAGGTCAGAATAGTGGATGGATATATAACATGTAACATTTCAACAATGGAGACTCGGACTCAAGCCTTTTATATATATATATATATATATGTAGCCATGTCAGTGATCACTTTATAAGCTTCACTACACTTTTATAATACTCTTTTCTTTTTTTGCCATATGTCGACAGCAATATTTCATCTTGTTCCATATTTGCCTGTGGTGGAAAGCGGAGTAATGCTGTATGTTAGAAACGTTCTTCCTGACTGTAAACATATTGCGCCCTATTTTGTACGGTGGAGCAAGACGCGCAAGCAGTGCTGTGAAGGTCCTGTATCAGGCAGCAGGACACATGCTGGATAAATCTGCAGCCTGCTGTGCTTGGACAAGACCTGCCATACTGACTTTCATTTATTGTGGAAGGAACACAAACTGGCCCTTAATTAAATGATTGATCACTTCTTCCTGTGGTGTAAGAGTTAGGCCGGGGCTGTTTTTCATTTACATTTTTTTATATATTTTTTGGTAGGATCTGAAATCCTCACTACCTCACAGAGGAAGTTATGTTTTCCATTTTGTTCTTTTTGGAAGCGTCACAATTACTTCCCATGAACTGTACTTGTTTATTTATCCCATAAGTGTATTTTAATCAAGATCTTGATTAGAAGATTTATATTTTCTGAGTGCATTGAAAACATTTTCCTGGAAAGTTCTTTTTGCACACGAGCACGAGGTGGTTCTGATGGTCCGTCCAAAGTAAGATCCCTCAACAACTGGCTGACGGATCAGAGATCAGTTGGGCACATTCATGGTCCCGTGAGGATGAATCCTAATAATATTGGAGACTCCTGACATTTCATCTAGTGCCACCATTGGACTTTTGGACGTTTCTCCTCAGGATGCGGCTTCAGACTGTGAGGCTGCAGCATGGAGTCGACACTAAACAGCAACAGCACTGCTGGCATCGTTTCAGAGGAGATACTCACATACACACACACCCATGGCCACACACATTCTCACTCACACAAACAAACACACACACTTATTAGGAAACATAGGAACACAAGCACAGAAACCAGACGCACATGCACTGATTGTACAAATACAAATGAATACACGTGTGCTTACAAACACAAAGATTTATGCAACAATTATACACATACAATACAGACATTAAACATTCATCTTCCTTCATGTCTCCATTTTCTGATTCATCATTCGTCTCTCGGGAGATCTTCGTCAGTTTCCCCTGATGTTGCGATTAGTTTCTATCATAGCGAAACCACAAACTATACAAACCCTTCAACACCCACACAAACACATACTCTCAAACACACACAAACACACACACACACACACACAAACACACACACACACACACACACACACACATACACAAACATGCTATGCTCCAAGCTGTGTTCCAGGATGATACCACTGAAGACTTTTTTGGAAACCGAGTGGCGTCCCCGGCGGCTGTTTTACCGTAAACACGCTGCAGCCCATCATCAGCTCGCTCAGATGCAGCAGAGGAAGGTCATTGGCCAGGATGAGTGACTCAGACTCGCCCCCCCCCTTCATCCCACTTCCGCGAAACTCACTTTCCCCTCCCAAAACTCTGTGACAGGAAGTTGCAGCCTTTTTGTTTGGTGTTGGACAGACTTGCTGAAGACTTTGATTGACTAACAGTGAACATAGGCTGTGGAAGTTGAACTATCAAACATCAATATGTCATCAGTACATTGACTGCAGTACAAAAATATTCGATACAAATGAGAGCACGATGGAGACGATTGAGAGCCAAATGCTTCTCCAAATTGAGACCACATTTCCCATAAAGCTTGTCACAAATAAGAGCTTTGCTTCTTTGTGCTTTATTGTCTTTACTGAAGACAATAAAGACGTTGGACACGATTGCTTTTCTTTCGTTTTTTTTGTCTCCTTCAATAATCTAATGTCTTTTAACAACAGCCATTCATGCCATATGGTGTATGTGTATATATATTGATGATCCTTTAACTTTTTATCAGGTCAAATAAACCGTCGAATATTTTGGTTTATGACCAAAAACCTGCCAAAGCAATAACATTCCCACCAACCTCAGCTGTACAGTACGTAGTGCTAATGAGCAAACTTTAGCACGCTAACACGCCACACTAGGATCGTGAACATGGTAAAGATTATGCGCTGAATATCAGCATGTTAGCATTGTTGACATTAGCATTGCTGTGCCTATCATAACATAGCACAACATAACATCATGCTGTATTGAAACTAGCGATTGACACCATAAACATCAGGAAAATGTTGACTGGGGTAATACAACAAGTATTATTCATTTTCTCATAGACTTCTATACAATCTGACTTGTTTTTACAAGCCGTGGAGTCGCCTCTGCTGACCATTAGAAAGAATGCAGATTCAAGACACTTCGCATTGGTTTCATTAGGGTGAAGAGGGTATGTGTGTGTGTGTGTGTGTGTGTGTGTGTGTGTGTGTGTGCGTGCGTGTGTGCATGCGTGAAAGGAACATCTTCTACACTATAAGACAAGATGTAAGTGTGTGTATAATAGTTCATAAGCTGCTCTGCTATTAGCTCAACACAACCCCCTGCCATCTTTCAACATACACCCTCTGCATGGATATTATTAAAAACACGTATACGCACACACACGTACAGTACACCAAAGCACACGCCCACACGTACATGAAAAATGAAACAATTCCATATACGCACATACTCCTGTGTTTGTGTCATTTCACTTCCACAGATGATGACGCAAACAAGAAAAGGAAACTACCAGACAGTCCTTTTTCCCTTTAAAAATCATAATAACGCTTAAAATTCTCATTGTTATGAATTTCTCTTTCTAAACCTCCTACATTACGGAAACCTGAGTCATTTCTGACACTCCCAATCTTGATTTTAATACAAAGTGCCGTTATTGATGGTTTACAATTTGTTTATCATGGACACCCAGCAAAAAATCAAAGAGGATATGCATCTAATATAAACATACGCTGATACAATTGGGTTGATTCTGCTGAAGGAGTAGATGGATGGATGGATGGATGGATAGATAGATAGATAGATAGATAGATAGATAGATAGATAGATAGAT